>JAVGVS010000074.1:1821736-1846736 GCA_032718565.1 Distichodus sexfasciatus
ACTCACTTTGCATTTTGTAAATTGATAAAAATAAATAATCATTATTTATATTTCTGAAAGCATTCTTTGTTTACAGCATTTTTTCACACCTGCCTAAAATTTTTGCACAGCACTGTATATATATATATAATATTGGTCCTTTTTATGTGCTGTGTTCACAATGAATCCACGTGGATGGATTCTAATACTCGATCAATGTTCAGAAGTAGGGCAGGGAAAAATAGCTGAAAACTTAATTGACATTTTGCCTCAGTATTGCTTATATCGGTTAATTTAAAAGTGAGTGATTATTTGTCATCGTGAACACACCACAGCACAGCACACAGTGCACCACAACCAAATGTGACCTCTGCATTTAACCCATCCGTGAAGCAGCAGTGGGCAGCTAACACGGGTAGCGCCCAGGGAGCAGTGCATTGGGACGGTACCTTTCTCCTGAAATTTTTGTAACTTTTTTTATTTTCATAGTGCGAGGTAAAGAAAAGTTCTCTCTTTTGTTACTCTTGTTGCCCTGTGGAAATCTCAGGTGAAGTCTTGGTTCTAGCCCATGGTGAGCTTTTCTCCATGCTTCTGGCTAACAATGTACATTCCCGCAGAGCCAGGACACACACACACAAACACTCACAAACATACGTAACAGTAGCGCCCTCCGCCTGAGTATTCTGCCTTCCAGGTCCCACCACCCAAGCTTGCCAATGACAGAGAGAGAGAGAGAGAGAGAGAGAGAAAGAGAAGGAGAGAGGGAGGGAAGACGATGACTGGGTGGTGCGTTTGGCCTGGGAGGCAGCTGATGCTGTTTATCAGCTGCGTTTGGACACTGGCCACATCCGCACAAAGATGGGCTTGTGTGGTGGAATCTTTAGCAAGGGGAGATAAAACAGCCCTGACTTACCTGCAGGGGCAGAGCACAGCGGGGGACAGGGCATGCGCCTTACCCCCCAGATCTACAGCAAGGAACACGGCCTCTCCAGCTGCCCCAAAATACACACGACACTTTACATTTGTACGTAGCCTATGGCTCGCGCAAGTACGGTTTGGAATAGGCCTGGACAATTCATCAAAAATTCAGATTCAGAACCTCTAATTGATGCGACCTCTGCATTTGTCACATCCATTAAGGAGCAATGTGCAACCTTTTTGGCAATAACTGGGGAGCAGTATTTGGCGGTACCTTGCTCATGAGTACCTCAGTGGTAACTGATATGCATTTCCTAATTATAAAACAAACACCCCAGCTTTCATAAAGGAGCGTATTAACAGTACAACCCTTGTCACAGGGCAAAAAACAAACTGAGAGCAAAATAATTGTTCATTAATCGTAATCAGGGTAAAATGTTCCAATAATCATGATACTGATTTGAGGTCGTATCGTCAAGCCTTAATGATAGAGTTCGGAATGATAGTGGTAGAAGTTGCCAGATTCACACAGACTCTTTGTTCTCGAAACCTCCTAAAACCAGAAGGATCAGAGCGAGACCATTTAGAGTATTTAGCCCCCAACACTGGAGGTTGCTGTTAGGCTAAAGGCTCCCTGTCCAGATCTGCTGGCCTGCACATGACTGCGTCTGTATCTATCTGTGGATCAATCAGCAGCTTGCTGGGTTAAGGCAGCAAGCGCTGACATAAGAGCTTTAAAAGTCACCCCCCGCCCCACTCTGCAGGCCAGTCTTGACACCCTGTGTGTGTTCGTCCCGTCGTCTGTCATCCTACACTATCACAGACAGACATTCAGACAGACGTGTGGACACTATAACTGATGTTTGCAAAGTTACTTTTAAAATGTAAAAGGTTTATATGTACAGCATTTAGCAGACACTCTTGTCAGAATTAGAATCACATTGAAGTTTATTGCGAAATGCATTTTCATGTACAAGGAATTTTCATTGATGGTGCTAAGATAAAGAAAGTGATGGTTATTATAGAGTTTTCCTGAATAGAACGCAGAATAAGGAAAAAGTCATAATGTGAATGTGCTGGAGCTGGATTGTGTGCACAATGTAAATAAATAACAAACTGTACAAGTTCAACCAAGGATGTACAGAAGCTCACCGTATCAGAAATATGAGAAGCATTCTAACTCCAGTCACTTTTGAGCAAGGTGAGGTGACTAGTCTTGCTCAGGGGTTTAATGGTGGTAGTGATAGAGCTGGAATTAAACCTACAACCTCTTGGTCTATAACAAAGTAACTATAATATATTGCATGCAGAAACATGCTTCCAAAATTGAGACAAATTTGTCTCAGTTTGTTTTATGTTGTGATTGTTATGAGAGTTTGAACAGATACGTCAAGAAAAGTTCTTAGTGTAATTGCATAATTGGCTAAAATACAAGACTTGCAGAATTCAGCACTGATTTCTTTCAAACTTGTGGTAATTGGTTTAATATAACTTGACTTGAAGATTGAAATTGGTATAAAGCACATCCACCACCACGAATCACAAACATAACTTACACTCAGCTCAGCTTCTTGCTGACTGATGAACTATCAATAGGTTCTAGGTATTTTTTTAACACATTTTTGACTTCTGAATGACTGGTTTTCAGTACATTTTTTATAATGACATACTTTTTTGAGGTCATGTACAGATTTTAAGTACATTTTGGAAATGCATACCATTTAAATCACTGATTTGATCATTAAGAGAGACTTTGCGGTTTACATTTTTTGGCATCAGTACTAATTCATCCTGTATTAATAAACATGTAGCCTACTGGACAGTTACCACACAAGATGATGACCACGTATGTGTAACATGGAGTAGCTTTTGGGAGGTATTTTAATGTAACTTAGATGTTTGGTCAGGTCTCCAAAAAGGATGTAATCCTCAGATGTACTCACTTTGATTACATATTTTCCATCATTAACTGTAACAGATTCTAGTCACATGCATTTTAAATATATGTATTTTGTTACCTAACATTGATTCAATGTGGTTCATCGCTCCTCAAAACTGAACAAACAAAGACGGGATTTCCAGTAGCTCTTCTGGAACACCATGTAGTTTTTAAGATGCTGTAATCTTTTCTGTAAGCGGACAGAAGCGCTCAGCAAACTTGTAATCGGTGATGAAATACAAGATGAAGGCTATCACATCTTTTGAATGACTATTCATACAAAATGTGTACCACAGAGTGGTCAGGGATTATCCACGCCTTAGTGTAATTGCATTACATAGTGAATTTGGGACTGGACATTTTTATCTACCCTCTCTTTCACATGGATCAATAAAGCAGGAAGAGGTTAAATACATCTACATTTTGGTAAAGGTTAATTACACATCGCATAGTGGAAACATGGCATATGGTAACAAAGTCTACTTGCTCTGTTTTTAGCCATGTACATTATCTGACCATTTGACAGTCTGTGTAACGTAGAAGGAACCCTTGTCATTTGTATTAACACTTTATTTTTGTCTTTCCACAGATGACCTCCCAGCTAAAGAAGTCAGCAGGGTAAGTGAGGCATCATTTTATCACTGTATGTGTGGTTTATAACTATATACGCGTATGACTTAAGAGGCACGAAAGCAAGTGTTCGGCTACAGTGTTCTCACTTTAAGTGTTGGAACTTAAGCAACTGTACATAAGGCCAGTCTATTTCCTGCCCCAATTAGCCTGAAGACGTTCTGTCCTGTTCAGACCAAAACTTTGGGGACAGTAGAGAGGATAGGTGGAATGAGTCACAGTGACTGATGGAAATGAGGGGTGTGTGTGTGTGTGTGTGTGTGTGTGTCTGTCTAAGCGTGTATGAGAAGAGAGTGACCGGGTTTTGAGAGCACCTAATATCCTGGCAGCAATATAAAAAAAATCCAGGTTTTGTCATTTTGTTAGGACATTCTCTTCGAGGAACAGTCCCCAGAGCTTTTAATTTTTCGTCACTGAGATTAAGATCGTTTGGTGTACACATGTACGCTTGTGTATATGAGATTACGAGAAAACCTGAGATCTTATTTCGTGAGGATCCTTTTGGTTAAGGATAGGGTTAAGTATAGTATTTAGACACAACAACATAGGTTTATATGAAAGGAACATATAACAATAGCAAACCAGGTGTGTGTGTGTGTGTGTGTGTGAGAGAGAGAGAGTGAGTGAGACAGACAGAGAGAGTAAGAATGAGTAGCTTTTGAAGTGACTTGCCTAATGGTAAGAAAACCTGAGATTTGCAAAATTATTGTTTTTTGATGGCATTTTTGTGACTTTTATTTGTCAGCTTTTATTTGATAAGTTAAACGATCAAATTGTCAGCTTTTATTTGATAAGTTAAACAAGACAAAAAGGGTAATTGAGGTTAAGTGTGGTACTATTTAGATATAGTAATATGAGTGTGCTGATCAGCAGTATGAGTGTGTGTGTGTTTGCATTGGCGTGTACATGTGCGGTGGGGTTTGGGGCATCTGTACCCAGTGCGTCATGCATACGTCCATGCAAACAGGATGCAGTCTGATCTGGTCCCTCAGGGCAGAGGCTAATACCCGCTCGTTTCATCATGACCTCTCACAAATGGGACCAAAATGGCCTGATCCCACGGCTATACAACGCCTGTACGGGCCTGACCTGTCATAGTCTATGGCCGAGCAGCATGAAAAATATGCAAAATATGAGACGTGAATAATATGAGACATACTACTACGTATTGTGTATTAAGTAAGTGAATGTGAGCGAGATATTTTTGTAGTGTGTGTTCATATGTCATATGGCACTAGTCCGAATGTGGGTAAGGGGCTTAGTGCATGGCATCTGTGTGTATGTGTATGTGTATGTGGGATGGCTAGCCGCATGGTGTGTGTGTGTCTTCTTGCGTCCAGCAGTACCAGGACACTAACATGCAGGGCGTGGTTTATGAGCTAAACAGCTATATGGAGCAGCGGCTGGACACAGGCGGTGACAACAAACTCCTGCTGTATGAGTTGTGCAACATCATCAAAACAGGTCAGGACCAACTCACTCACTCACAAATATATAAATGACGCTACCTCTCTTCAAAGTCAAAGTAAACTTTATTGTCATCTCTGCTATAAACTGTACAAGTATACAGAGAGACTAGATGACGTGGCTCCAGTTTTAACAGTGCAAGCAAAAAGAATAAGGAACAAAGAACAAATACGGCACACAGAATAAGCAGTATATAAATAGAATATGAAATATAAACTTTAAACTAGAAGTAGAAAGAGAGACAATTTGGTTACATGTTGTATTCAGCCTACAATTATGGTCTTAACTTATGTGGTGTCTTTACGTTACTAGCTCGTTCTTAACTTCTTTCTAAGTTACAAAATGGAATCATATATAATCATATAATCATCATATTACAACCAATACTGGGCTTAAGTAGACAGTTCTTTAATCAGTAGTCATTGTTCATCTTGAGCCTTCCAACACATCAGAGGAGGACGACCTGCATCAAGACTAGGACTGGGGTGGTGGGCTTAAAAAAAAAAAAAGGACCGGACAAGACATCCTCAAATCAATATGATGATTTATTCAACATTTTAACTGAATACAATTAAAATTAGTTCAGTGTGTGTACAAGGTGTGTACTCTAAATATGCTCAGCTATTAAAATTGGGGTATTTCAGGTAGTGGCACGGCACATTAGCATTAACAGAGCTGTAAAAAAATATTAACCATTTCGAAAATAATCAAAAATAACCGATATAGGTAAGATTAGAGGTTGGTTATTTTGATTTATTTTTGAGTAATTGCTGTGCACAAATTAAGACTCTTTTCAGTTCTGCTTCTAGTGGAATAAACTTTCCCTGGCTCAGAACTTGTGTGTAACTAGCTGTCTATAGATCAGCTGGCAGTAACAGCAGCTGTTGATGTAAGTCTAGGGTTACAATTATGAGCAATGGGTTCGCTTGGTGAGCTACACATCGCTGATGTATGTTGCTCTAGAAAACAGTGTCTTTCAAAGACCATAAATGTAATTGTAAATGCTATAATTTTACATTAAAACATTGAAGTTAAAAGTATGCACATATTATACAGGTAATTAACAAATGACATCATTTTTATTCCAAAAACAATATACATTGCTAGGCTATTAAAAACAAATGTTAAATACCACTGATTGAGATTATGTTATGCATGAATTTGTATGAATCACTGCATGTTACAGTCACAGTTACACTTTTACTTTTACACAATTAAGTAAATCTTTTAATTTTGTATCAAAAATGTTTTAAGGAAAAAAGAATAAATTCTTTCATTCATTGATTTTATGAATTAAATCCCTATTGGGGTTGCGGGGCCCTGCAGGGGCGAGGCAGTGATCAACCCTGGGTGGGCGTCAACACACCACAGGGCATACACACATTCACACAATCACTCTCAGGCACACCTTACACCAGGCCAATTTAGAGTCGCCAATCAACCTATATTGTATGCGTTTGGATTGTGGCAGGAAACCGGAGCACCCGGAGGAAATCACGGTGGCGCAGTGGTTAGCGCTGGCGCCTCACGGCGAGAAGGTCCTGGATTCGAGCCCCGGGTCGGCCTTTCTGTGGAGTTTGCATGCTCTTCCCGTGTTCGCGTGGGTTTCCTCCAGGTGCCCAGGTTTCATCCCACAGTCCAAAAGCATGTAGTATAGGTTAATTGGCAATTCTAAATTGGCCCTGTAAGGTGTGAATGTGAGTGTGAGCATGTGAGTGTGTGTGACCTGCAGTGTGTTGGCGCCTGCCCAGGGTTGCTACTTGCCTAAGTTTCCGAGATAGGCTCCGGTCACCCCGCGACCCCAGTTGGGATAAAGCGGTTGGGATAATGAATGAATGAAAAGGTAGTCAGAAATTACACACACATACAGCAAACACACCAGACACACAGGTATTAGCCATCTTTAATGTTGCAGCTTAGTACATCTTTGCCGTCTTTTTTTATTTTAACTTAAGAGCCAAATCACCTTTTCTGCATGCCTCCATTAGGCCTTAGTGCGATGTGTTGGAGCGGACAGTCCGGCGGGTTAATGATGCAGCAAGAGAGCGAGGGGTGGGTGGATGGGTGGTGGTGGTGGTGGTGGTGTGGTCGACCCAGGTTAGCAGGCTCTGCCCCAACGCGTGGTCCCCATCTCCTTCTCTTTCTCTCTCTCTCTCTCTCTCTCTCTCTCTCTTTCTTTCTCTCTCTCACTGGGTGAGCAGTGCACAGGCTGTCACATCTCATCCACCCACGCCTCGTCAGCATACTGCAGCACTGCGGAGCTTGGGGAAGCAGCCCTGCCCCCTACACACACACACACACACACACACAGACCTGTACACACAGATGTCTCCACTTGCAGATATGCACACACATGCATGCCAATAGACCCAAATACTACTCAGCACAAACTGCTCCAAACCGCTCTCGTGCAAGTGGCTGCACCGTCCCCTGGCACTGGAAATCCACAACATGAATCAGCCTCTCTCCTAATTTGACCCTGTCCCTGTTTTCATCTCTACAAGCCTCAAAAGCAGCAGCCTTTGAAAGCATTGGGTATGTAGGTTAGCAGTTTGCTAATGTAGCGTTTGGTTAAATTTGCCATAATCAAATATTTTTACCTTGATTATGATAAATGGGCTTTTTTTTGTTTTGTTTTTGCTCTCAAAATTCTCTAGAAAGGTTACTACTGTAAACATGCTCAACTATTATAGCTTAGATTTTTTTCCCAATAAATATATTTTTCCTAATTTATATTTCAAAATAATTGAAGGAAACACATGGAGTCACATGAAATCACACAGTAGTGTGTTATTAAGGGGACAGTAAATGAACAAAGAATGAACAGAATAAATAAAAAATAGTCCAAATAACTGTCATAGACAAGTTTATGTTGATTAAAGGTACAGAATGTCGGTTTTGATTCATTTTGGATGAATTGTCCAGGCCTAGTTCCAGTTATCTTGGACACTTTACAGTTTATTCACTTTATTTTTCTCTCCACAGCTACAAAAGCTGATGGTTTTGCACTTTATTTCCTCGGAGAATGCAACAATGTAAGTGGGCCTGCTTGTATTTTGGGCTGTTTTTTAATACTGATTTGTCCATATAATAAAAATGAATCAGTTCCAGGGAGTTTAAAACTTTTTGCTTAATGTCCTCACTGCTGCAACTTGAGTCGAGAAATGAATTTACATAGCATCAAATGAATGCTTTATATCCTTATGCATCTTCCTTATTAAATCTCCTGCAGTTAAAACTCTT
Source organism: Distichodus sexfasciatus (assembly GCA_032718565.1). Taxonomy (NCBI): domain Eukaryota; kingdom Metazoa; phylum Chordata; class Actinopteri; order Characiformes; family Distichodontidae; genus Distichodus; species Distichodus sexfasciatus. The sequence goes on from JAVGVS010000074.1 coordinate 1,829,913, forward strand.
TGATGCTAAAGCAGTTAGAAACAGATCTGGAATGTACTCTTATTTTTCTGGATTCTAGTCTGAAGGAATATCTGATTGAAGCTAACACGTAAAGCTAAAACATTAATTGACAGCAGCAGACAATTGATTACTGTTAATGTACTACCATAACAGAGTGACTGAGTAATTAGTATGCATTTGTTAATGAATGAAGGAATTAATTAATGATATTACTGATGAGGTTTAGGAACTTGGATAAACACATAACTGGTTTGGAGAAAATATGAAGAGGCAGAATGACAGGCCGTTTTTGTTTGTTTTTTTCCCCTTCAATTCGGCCCAGAGCCTGTGTCTGTTCACCCCAACGGGGGCAAAGGAGGGACTTCCTGGGCTCACACCCTCCGGTCCCATTGCATTCGGGACAACCATCGCCGCTCACGTCGCCAAGACACGCAAGACGCTGCTTGCGGAGGACATCATGGGGGTGAGTGTGCATGCATCTGCCAAATCGATTGCTTTTGTTGTTCAAGCAACCAAAGGCATTGGTTAGACTTTATAGTTTTGCATGCATCCATCAGCCACAGAGTTGGTCATTTTAATTTCTGCTTTCAGTTCAAGTAACAGGTTTCAGGTGTAGTCCTCTTGACATTGTTGTGTCTTCATCTCAACTTTCTTGTGTCCAGAACTACAATAATCCATTTTCCTTTATGAATAGTGGGTCAGCAACACACAGGCAAATATTATTAAGCAACTTGCCATAGCATAAGAGGAGCTCCAAAACTCTAATATAATATATATTTTTAAGTAAATGAATATTGTGAACGCAGCACATCACACAGTACAACAAAATGTGAAGGAGCAGTGGGTAGCTTTTTGGTAGGACCTGAGGAACCTTGCTTGTGTACCTCAGTAGAATCTTAGTAGAACCTTTACCGGTCTGGGAACAGGCAACCTTTCCAATTACAGGGTCATCTCCCTAACAGTAACACTACCACTTGCCCCATATTATATGCCTAAGTTGAAAAAAAATTCTAGGAATATAAAATATTTAAAATGGGAAAAATTGTATTGCTCTTTTAAACAGTACGCAGGCACTAACTTCTGGAAAAAGACTTCCGAAGTGAAGATTGAGCAATTTGGAATAGATACACAAAGGAGATTGTTGTAGCATGGGTCATCAGTTCCCAGAATTTGTGTAGAGACTAGACAGGAAAAATACAGTACATATGAAGGTAAAAATCATTCTTTTCCCTGGTTCACATCTGGTCAACTGGTGGCCGTCATAATTATCCCTGAATCAGATATGTTCGATCTGACAACTTAAACTGTTTTAGAAAGGCACACACACACACACACACACACACAAATGCGTTAATGAAGTGATGAGTTTTGATGTGTGTGTGGTGCTTAGGACGAGCGGTTCCCCCATGGCACAGGGCAGGACTCAGGGATCCGTGTTCACTCTGTCCTGTGTCTCCCCATCCTCACCGCCATCGGAGACCTCATCGCTGTCCTGGAGCTTCACCGCCACATGGGCAGGGAGCCCTTCAACCTCAGCCACCAGGAGGTACGCAATGGGAGACGAGAGATCCCCCAGTATCAGTCATTTAAATACCTGTCATTTCTACCAGTGGTGTATAGAGTACCTGAACTCGACCCTGAAAGTAAAGGTAAAGGAAAAATAAAGGTTCAACATATTCCTGGCAAAACAGTTGGAAGGAAATGAGTGGTCCTAAAACAAGGCACATTTTGCTAAAGTCTAATATCATTTTATTTTAAATCGTCAATGTTGGTTCTCACTTTGCGTTAATTTTCTATCTTTTGCTTTTTAAGGTTGCCACAGCAAACTTGGCTTGGGCTTCTGTAGCTATTCACCAAGTGCAGGTGAGTGCAGGTAGTGTTTGGAAACTGCTTTGTTGAGGTGAACTGGATGAGGGGCTCACCAAACTCACTCCCCTCCCTCATGAACGCAGCCGTGTTTGTTCCGGTTCCGCATGCATGTTTTGAAGCATGAAATCCACAGCGTGCACCAACCAGGCTGCCTAGGGAGGCCTGGAGTAAGCAACCAGGCCATAAATTCAACACACATGCACCTCGAGGGACACAATTATGACGCCGCACACTTGTTTGCACGTGAAAAGGTGACGGCGGTTTACGACAGCACTCTGAGTCCTGGATGTCCCACTGCATCACAGGGCCCAGTGGGTCTGTTTCACAACACAAGCTCTGCAACTCTTTAGAACGCTGGTACAACGATCTGCTCTCGTTAGAAGGGCTGAATTAGAAGACTTCAGTACAATTTTTGAATAGAAATATTGTCTGAGAATGGAAATGACTTTGTAGCGTCATCTTCTCAGTACGTGCTTGTAACAGTTCCATAGGCTCTGACCCCCGTGACCTGCACCTTGTGGAACTGAAAGTGAGTGATTTGTCATTGTGAACACACCACAACGAAATGCGACTTCTGCATTTGACCCATCCGTGAAGGAGCCGTGAGCAGCTGACACGGGCAGTGCCTGGGGATCAGTGCTTGGGGATAGTACCTTGCTCATGAGTACCTCGGTGATACTTTTATCAGCCCTGGGATTTGATCCGGCGCCTTCCGATCATGGCCCTTCCGATCAAACGTCCTAACCATTACTCTATCAACTGTAGCAAACACTGTCAACTGCCCCTGCAAAAGTACTGCAAACCCACTCATGTCGGGAATTAAGGTTAAAAACAACCAGTATGAAATTTGGCTTGTAGTGTAATGGCTTCACATGCTACACTTTGGCTACTTATCACATTTATTTTGATAAGTAGTTGAAGTTTAGCATGTATTGCTATTACACTAAAGAGTTTGACAACTGGTTAGAACCAGCTGCCTGTGTCGTATATGGTAAACAAGTGAAGTGTTTTTGTGACATAACAGAACATACACTGATTAAAAAAAGATGCTTACCTTTTCTTTGGCAACTCAGTATTAAGGCATTTATTAGTTCATTTTACTTTTATTTGTATAGCTCCTTTTTGTGACAGACATCATCACAAAGCAGTAGCTTTACATAATGTCTGGTTCAAGCCCCTAATGAGCATGTCCGTGGCATTAACAGGAAGAAATCTGCAGAGTAACCAAGACTGAAGGAAACTCATCCTCTTCTGGGCAAAGCCTGGGTGGGCTCATGCATTTGAAATGTATATAAAAGTGTGTGTACGTGTAGAACAAGAGATTTTAGTATTTCGATTATTGATTAAAGTTCAAGAAGCCACTGAAAATTCCTCTGTAGAACCCAGGTAATCTTGCACTCCTACTTATTAGGATTGTGAGGATGTAAGGGGTTCCTGCAAGGTCCAGCTACAAGTGCAAGGTAAACCCAGACACTGTTCAGTTCACACAGGGGATTCCAGTGATGAAAGATTTTCTTTATCACAATTAACAATGGAAGCACAAGGTGTCGAGATTTTTACCAATTCCAGAAGTAACAGTGGAAGAATGACAGCATTCAGCGCACAACTAAACTAGTGTGTGCAGATCAAAGTGTATGTTTCATAGTATTAAAAATGAGTATCTCTCCTTAAATTTGCTTTTGCAAGAACATCTGTATGAACTTTGAAATTTGAGTTCCCTCTAAATCAGTCATCAGTAAGCCATGTGCTCATAAAACCTCTAGAGTGAAGTATTAATACTGAATTTAACAATGGAAAGACGGCTCCTCCTCCAGCCACTAAACGGGACAGTTAGTTTGAAAAGAATCAACTATTTCAGAGAAAGAATCTGTTCTGTCTGAGATGCCAGGAATAGATGCAAGTGCTGGAACACACTGACCGTAAATGAGAAGTGGTGATGCGACTGCCTGGATTTGTAAGATTTCTGTCATTGCTTTGTTTCCAGGTCTGCAGAGGTTTAGCCAAGCAGACGGAACTCAACGACTTCCTCCTGGATGTGTCAAAGTAAGTGATGACACGGGAGAACACAGTAAATATGGCAAGACCTTTGAGTTTTATGGATGTGATGATGATGATAATAACAGCTGAATATTACTCGGCTTGTAGAAGGATGGAGGCTATTGGTGATCATGTTTGTGTTAACATAAAAGAGTTGTATTTAACATGTTTAACCTGTAGCAGTTGTATTTTATATATTTGTTTTCTTCTTTTTTTAGTATAATAGATAATAAACATATATAGTAAAATTTCCACACCTTTTTCTTGCACGGTCTTAGGAGTCAACCAAATAAAATTTCATTATGTGTTTTACTTGCATTACTGTTTACATGTAACAAAGAATTTATGATGTTAGAAGAGAAAGCCTGAAAAAGATTTGTAGGGGCTTTAATGTCTCATCTAATTCCTGGTTAAAGGATTGCATGCTTCTAAGTATTTTTATGTTTTCTTAAATGTAATATATAATTTGTTGCAGATATGGTCATGACAAGAATATTAGCCATTTTGGGGAAAAAAAAACAACAATCTTTCTTTTCTTTCCCCTATCACGTCCTACAGAACATATTTCGACAACATTGTGGCAATAGATTCTCTGCTTGAACATATTATGGTGAGTATGTTTGGCTTGTCTCTGCGGGGTCACATGCCTGGTCATGAGGAGAAAGACACGCTGTTCTCTTGTCGCTCATCTATGTCACCATCGCTGGTGATGAAATACGAGCAATGAAAGAGTTCCTCTCATGTGTTTTGTCCATGTTCGGTGATAACTCCTGCGCCTAACCCTAACCCCTAACCCCCCCCCACAATCAAAGCCGTACATGTCGATCCTTTTGGGCTTTTTCTTGACGTATTTCTTTCACTTGCGCCCTCTCCTACTGTTGTATGTGCTGCTTCTCTTTTTTCCTCTCTCTGTTTCTCCTTGCTGTTCCTTACTTTCATTTCCTCATCTTCTTCTACTCTGGTTCTTCTTCTTTTTCCTGCTGCTAAAAGACTTACACACATAGACACACACCAGTGTCATATCACCAACCCCCCCCCCCCCCCCCCCCCCCCCCCTCCTGCTGAGCGCCAAGCAGAACAGGAAGTGATGTCGGCAGGTCAGAGAGGGGACACACACGGTCCCCACGACACACAGGCCACAGACAGCTTCTCGAGAACCTCGGTGGCGAATAGCTGTAATCCTATCAGCCGCAGTCTCTCTCCCAGCCACACATCGTGCTAAAGTACTCGCACGAGTAATACTCATAATTCTCACTTCGGAAAAGCGCCCGCCAGACCCTTCTCAGTCACAAAAGTGCTCTAATAAAGTGAGTGTTAGACAGTGGTCCGGCATAATGGCTTTTGGGGTCTTGTTACCAGAGCGGATCTTGGTGTGCACAATTATGCTGCAACATGGCAAGAACATGGATAAAAGGGAAATAAACCTTCTGTCCATGTTCTGGAAAAATTGAGTGCCAAATTCTTTCTCTGCAGAGCCCCTCTTTACAATATTTTTGCTCCCCACTTTCTCCTCTTCCATGTTTTTTCATTGCCTTATTGTGGCTTTCAGTCACTCATCTCTCCTTCTTCATTATAATACACGTGTGTGAGCTGCCACATCTATTTCCCAAATGTTAGACCAACACTGTGAAAACACTGAGGGAAATCTCTGTGAATCGGGTTAAATCATGCAGGATTTGCAGCTGTGAGACTGCCACTCTTAGCTCATTTTTAACGTCATAAATTTGCTTTGCATCGGCCCCCTCAATAGCCACCCTCTTTGGGAACCACTGGCCCAACTGAAATGTTATCATAAAGACTGGTGGAAATTGATTAGTTAGTTCTCTGGTTTGATTTTCCTTGGCCTTAGTCATGGAATTGCACTGGATGATTTGTAATGTGGAAGTGGAAATGCATGCCGATTGAGCCGTGCTCTCTTGCCTTCCAGATATATGCAAAAAACCTGGTGAACGCAGACCGCTGCGCCCTCTTCCAGGTCGACCACAATAACAGAGAACTGTACTCGGATCTGTTCGACATTGGAGAAGAGAATGATGGCAAACCGGTCTTTAGGAAAACCAAAGAAATTAGGTGAGTAGTCAGAAGCTCTTCCGTATTCTGTAGCTTTTTGGTGACATGTCAACATGGTTATAAATCAAGTAAAGAAACCAACAATGCCCATTAGATTAAAGATCATTGCTGAGCAGAAAAGTTAATTATGGGTCGATCAAGTTTAGGAGGACTCCAGTCTTAACCCTTTCATACGTGGATTATGATCCACACAGTCAAAACATAAGGATGGTTATCCACTCTAGGTGGCTCTGTGCATTAAAAAATATTGCAGACAGTCAATGACTGTACTTCCACCAGTTGTGTAATCTAACGGAACAAAATTGGTAGATTACTTCATGACCCAAAGGAGTAGTCTAGCAATTTGGTTCCCTAGATTACCCCATAGGTGGTAGTAGAGCTGGATACTTTTTAAAATTTTTTATTATTACATTTTTAATTATTAATCAATATCAAACTATATGCAAAGGCAAACCTTGCCAAAATTTTTATAACCAAAAAAGAGAAAAGAATAATCAACATATTCATTTGGATAACATAAACGTTTTTGATATTCTAACCATCTCCTTTGCTGGTGTGTGCCCTCTTTTTGATAATTTCTCAGTGTCAGCAGACAGCGCATTTACTGCCAGATTCTTTGTGGGCTGCATAATATAGAAGATTTCTGTTTCATTTGAACTATTGTATGCACAATAAACTGTGCTTAAACATGATTAATTCATTAAAATCCTTATTCATCATCATCATCATCATCATCATCTGACTTAGTAAATATGTTGCCTATTACAAATAATGGTTCTTGCACCCCATGCAAATCTAACTGGAATGAACATACCAGACATATTTGTATCTCTCATGACATTTAGTCTCATGATAAAGGCATGCAGTGATATAGTGCAGAGATAATACAACACAACATAACTAACAACAATTAACAAAAACAATTTGAAAGCATTTAATTATGCTATTAATCTTAAGTCAAATTCGAGTATTTCCAACCACATGATCCAACTAATTAGCTAATAAACAATGTAGCATCAGTTATAATAGTGCAGGAAACACCAAGTCTGAGGACCAGTGATTGGGTCTGCTTGTCTACACCATGCATGTATTTATGTCTGCAGCACCTCCACCCTGTCCTGTTAGCAGGCTTTCCTCTGGCCTACAGAGGTGCTAAGTCCGTAGCAATGTGACAGTGCTGAGTGTGCGGAAGGTGTAGTGTGATAGCACTCATCCTCCTTCTATTGAACACAGTCACTTTAATAGAACTCTTATCCTGCGTAGTCACAGCACCATGTGCTAGGTTTTTGCTACTGTTGCTAGATCAGCAGCAGTGGCGGGTTTTTTGTGTAAAACCTTTTTGCGTGGACTTGGACACTGTGAGGGTGTGAAGTTCTGTTCTTAAAAGTATTATACAAATCAAGTTGTGTTTTAATTTGAATGTGTTTCCCCAAAGGTTTTCTATAGAGAAGGGCATAGCTGGTCAGGTGGCACGAACAGGGGAGGTCTTGAATATTCCAGATGCCTATGCAGACCCTCGGTTCAACAGGTAACACCAACTCTAATTCGCTCTTAAAAGCAAGTATACCGCTTTTACATCACTGTTATAACTGGACACTAGAGGTGTGAACCTTCACTTGTCTCACGATTCGATTATCATGTCAACGATTCGATTTGATAGAATATCTCGATGCATCCCATCAATTTTTCTACATTACTTCATGTTGCATGCAGATTGGGCATGGATGGCAGATCAGGCAGCCATAGTTACTACCGGGGTGTTCTTTTAAACTGGAGTTTTTATAATGCAGTCACCATCACCAAGCCATGTAGTTTTTAAATTTTTTGTCATTATGATATAATGCCAGTGCATCGACGCAGAATCGTCCATCTCTGCATCGCGATGCATTGATTATGTGATTAATTTCTACACCCCTGCTGGATATGCCACAAAATAAATAACAGCATTGTTGCATTTACCATTGCCAATGCATATTATAATATCATGACTGTATCTGAATGAGATTTTTTGGAATGTATACAAACTAGCTTTGAAGTGAATGTGCTACATGGTCGTTTGCATGCATAGCAGCTCTGTATCCTTTTTCATAGTTCGAATTAAAACTGGGGTTTTTTGTTTCCTTTTTGTTTGCGCTTTTCACAGAGAAGTGGACCTCTACACAGGCTACACGACGCGAAACATCTTGTGCATGCCCATCGTAAGCCGAGGGACTGTCATAGGGGTTGTGCAGATGGTGAACAAACTGAACGGAAGTGCCTTTACTAAAACAGATGAGAACAACTTCAAGATGTTTGCTGTCTTCTGCGCTCTGGCCTTACACTGTGCAAATGTGAGTGTAAGACCCGCAAGTTCTTCAAAACCATAAACCATAGACAGTGTTGCAGCAACATCGGAAGCATAGAAGTTTCACATAAATGTCACAACTTATTTAGATGTTATATATTGTAAAGCCTTAGTAAAGCTACATCATAATAATGTTAAGTACTAATAAAGCATAGTTGCAAAATAAGGTCATGGCTTTCATTTGCCTGATGTTATATGCAGTAAAATTTTCTATTAGGCTTCTATAATACCTTTATGAAATAATTTTACAAAAAACAAAAAATGTTAGGCGGGTGGATATCTATCTATCTATCTATCTATCTATCTATCTATCTATCTATCTATCTATCTATCTATCTATCTATCTATCTATCTCTCTATCTCTCTCTCTCTCTCTCTCTCTCTCATATTATAGAGTGATATTTTAAAGGAACAAACAATCGTCTACCACAAGGCCACTAACTTAAGCTAGGCTAATCTATGCTTGCATAAATATATAATGCAAATTTGTCAACTCTGTAGATTGCTCTGACAGATTGCTGTTTCCATAGATGATGCGTTAGTGACTAGTGACTAAGCGTTGTTTGTTCTAGATGTCTACTTGCATTACTTCTAAAGATTTCATTCTTAAACAGTTTCTTTAAAAACCACGCTCATTTACAAACCTTCACGCTTTATAAAACACAGTCATCGCTTAATTGTAACTGAGGTAATATTGCTCAGCGTTTCTTCTCCTAGTGAGTGTAGTGAAGGTACTGTAACAAAACAGCTGTAGTTACAAAAATCTGGATGGGTTCTGCATGGTGGTGGTTGAAGTGGCTCCACTTTATCTATCGGAAGCTCTTTAAATATCATCAAATAAATGCGACTATCATCATCATCATCAACTGGCAAATATAATGGTCCTGCTTCACATGCACAATAGACAAGGCTTTTTCAAATTTATTATTGAAGCATGTTTATATGTTGAGGCAACGCATGCTTTTGCCCCAAATTAGATATAATTCATTATGTGTTCCTTTTGGTACACATAATGAATGATTTGGTACACATAATTGCCAAGTATAGATTTATGTGGCTGGTTTGGGGGTAGCAGTAAATTGCAATCGATTTATAATGGGGTTTATCACGAACAGCTGTGCGATTTAGTGACAATAATAACCCACTATCGCATGCCGCTCCAAATCGATTCAATGCAGTTTGACATTTTTTATGAAAATCCCCAAACTGTTGAGTAACTTCCCCTAATGACCCTCTGTCAACCTCTTAAAACATCACACTGATGAGCATAGTCACAGAACAAACAAACAGGCTCATAGTGATGGCAGTGAATGATGCGTATTGTGTTTAGAGGTTTTGCCAGTAAAGTGGTTTGGTTTCACAATTTGAGTACAAAGCTGGGACTGTGCTTTAGGTTTGACGTATAAGGTGCCGTTTTGGAAATTTGGCTTCGGGTTTGTTTTCTTTCAAGTCAGGAGTCAGTTTTAGTGTCTATACAGTTGTGGAAAGGGGGGGATTGGGGAGCACTAGTAACAAAAACTTTACGGGAACACTTTTCTTGCCTTACGCATTTGTTCATGTATTTTTTTTTTATTCTTTGTGCTTGTGTAGTCAGAGCTTGCAAATGGCCAGATTATCAAAGCCAAAGTGAACTTTCTTGTCATCTCAGCTACAAGTATGTAGAGAGCAGTGTTTGCCCTAGGTTTACAGGATTTTTTGGGCTGGGGGGGTTAGGTTAGGCGGACACCAACACAAACAGGAATCATTGCGTTCTTTCTTTGACAATTATCCACAAAATGTGCAGCTTTTATCACTGCAGTGTATATTTTCAGAATCTGTTGATATGGGAGATCGGAGATATTTATGTCTGCTTTTCAGGTGGTTACGCGACGTATTTTCCGACACGCATTCTCTGTCCGCTGGTGCGAGTGAGCTTACCTGTGTGTGTGCACCTGGACGCTGCGAACATGTAGACAGAAATGACCTGCCGTCGTGTAAATAAGATAAATAACATAAGGCTGTTTAGTTTGTTTAATAAAGGGAAAGGTATGACATCTTTTGTGATCTGGCACTATATAGAAAATAACATTTAAAAAAATTAACTTGACTTTCAAAGTGGGGCGTGGGGGTGCCGTTGGGCAACAGAGGAAGAACCTTAGACTAAAAGATATAAACTGTGAAAATGTGCAATTCTAGTCAATGAGGTATTCAATGGTATGTCCAAATATTGCAGCAGCAGTCAAGTGGAGAAAAACTACAAATATAATCCTGGACTGGATAAAGTCCTATCTCAATAAAGTTGAAGCTAGAAGTAGAAAATGAGGATGTGCAATTTAGTTATGTGAGGAGTTCAATAGTAATATGTCCAGATATTGCAACAGCATCTCTAAGACAATACAGTGTAGCATGGATGGGTTTGTCGTCCATGCAGCGGCGTCTGCATCACAAAACCGGGATGTGCAGAGGTACATACGTTGACTTGAACTTAACCTTATGTGCGTTTGACAGATTATTTGAGCATGTATTTGTGTTTTAATGTGTGTCTAGATGTACCACCGGATAAGACATTCGGAGTGCATTTACAGGGTGACGATGGAGAAGCTTTCATACCACAGTATCTGCACATCGGAGGAGTGGAAGACCCTCAGCCAGCTCTCACTTCCCACCCAAATATACAAAGAGATTGAGCTGTGAGTGTTCAATACACCATCTCACATGAAATCGTTTAAACTGGTTCATTTGTTGGTTTGAGGCTGATATGAGGCATGATCTTCAAAACTGTTAGGCACAAAAACTAGGTGTTGAAAACACTGCTTCAGCTGATCTAAAGTGAGCTGGGATTCTGTGAGCCTTCTTAAGATCATCAAGATGCAGCATAACATTATGTGGCTGATTTCATGACATGCCAGCTTTCCGTGTGGGACTCAGCCCCACCTTCTTTAAATCAGATCTCACAAATTCTCCATACGATGAACAATAACACCCTTACATTAACTGTTTAGATTGAATACACATACCATCCCTAGTATGAAAACAATTCTACGTCAGCATTGTTGAAACATAAAGTATAAATAGCACATAAACAATTCATACACTTTGTAGTTTGGGCCTCAGGTGACTACAGTTCTGCCTGAATACTTGAAGAAAAAGTAGTGAAATGCCAAGTCGCGCATTAATAAGGTGGCATTCTCAGCCAATAATGCTGCTCTTGTCGTGTGAGAAACTTACTGAGGACATGAAACTCAATACAATTAAACAAAAAACAACTTTTCATGTTGCTCATGTTCATTGCATACATTTAACCCCTTCTCCGTTCTCATGATAGGTTTCACTTTGACATCAGCCCTTATGAGGAACTCTGGCCCGCTGTCTTTGTCTATATGATTCACAGTTCATGTGGAAAAACCAGGTGAGAATGACACTTTACGCCTCTTGACACCAAAGACCTCTTTGGTGCTACACGTGGGTAAATGACGCAAGAGTGCGTACAACTCTGAAGGAAAGTCATTCAAAAGGAAAGTTGCTCTCAGCACTGCGAAATAACAATTAGTCATGTAACTGTCTGTTACAGTATTAGTCAAAGATTAAGCACACCTACACAGTTCTAATTCATACTTCATATTAATAATTAAGTCGTATAGTGAGCAAAAAATATTTGGAATTTCTACTTTTCCTTCGGTTTGAAAAAAAAAAGGTTTGTATTGCGTTATATTGAAAAAAGTTTTGAAAATAATAAATCTAATTATATATTCTTTCTTTTCACTTGTAAATGGATAAATGCAAATTTGTGTATACACTTTTCTGTACAATAATTAATGTTCATAGCCTTAAGTCATAGAATAACACAAATTGAATAATTCAGGGATTAAAAGATGTGTTGAATAAATGTTAAAAACAAGAGTAATAGTTTTATAGTTTTTATAGTGAGTGGTTGTCTACGTATTGTTGATGCACTTGAAAAACACATTTTATGTAAAAAAAAAAAAAAAAACAGTCTTAAGCTGTCATCAATTTGCCTGCTTCTGTTTGCCAAAGAAAGTCATTTCTAATATTTATGCGTGACATTTGATCAAAATGCTTTTAAGACATGTATTCCACAAGGTGTTATATTTGACTCACTCTGTTGTCATTGCTTTGTTTGCCTGTGCGTTTGTGAAGTTTTGAGCTGGAGAAACTGTGTCGCTTTACCATGTCGGTACGGAAGAATTACCGCCGCGTTCCGTACCACAACTGGAAGCATGCGGTGACGGTGGCCCACTGCATGTACGCCATCCTGCAGAAAACCTCCGGCATCTTCACCGAGCTGGAGGTCAGTTTGTTAATTTGTCCGATATCCCAATAATGAGTAAAATATGTAAACCAAAAACGTGTTGCGTTTAGAGATCTTGTCAAACGTGAAAATATGGCTTTGGCGAGTCATTATCCAGTCTGATACCTGATTACCTTCAGTGGATTTTAAAGCACAAAACTCTAACACAGAACTTTGACTTGCTAAACATCAGTGTCACTCCCTTGCTTTTTTTGGAAGAAAGTCAGAGCATGTTGTTTTGAGTACTTTGGTTCTTTCATTGCTGAATGAGTGAAATAGTTATGGCTGCAGACTTCCTGTTTTTACAGTGTTTGGAAAATCTTGATTGATCAAGTCAGAGTACTGGACTGATTTTAGTTCTGATCATTTAAAATTTAACGAATAGGTGGAATGAAAAACATTTTTTTTTGGTGCCACCAGGGCATCGTTAATTACTCATAATTGCAGAGCTTTACCTCACAGAGCCTACCTTAAAACTAGAGGTCGACCGATATTGGTTTTTCAGGGCCGATATTGATACTGATTATTGCTAGTTAATGAGGCCGATAACCGATATTTGAAACTGGTAATCGAAAAAAAAGTAAATCTGTGTCAAATTTTGGAATTTTATACACTTCAAGCTCAGCTGAAACTCTCCTCTCTCCTGTTCTCATTCTCAGAGCTTCACACTGTCGAGAACAAACGGCACAGAAAGAAAAGACGGCAGTGGGGCCACGATAGCGCACCTTGTAATTACTTAATACCGAAATTACTGATACTGAAAATCTGCAAAATGCCTAATATTGGCCCCTGATAGTTTGCTTGGCTGATAATTGGTTGATCCTTATTAACAGCAGTAGAACTGACTTCATGTAGCAGCCTCCTGAAAAAAGTATGGGAATGACAGACAGTTCGAGTCAAAGTTTTGAGCTTCGTCCTCAGTATTTAAAAAAAACCCAAAAAATCCAGTTTTCATTCTACATGTTCAGTTAACAAGCTGAACCAACTGTTATTCCAAGGTTGTAGTGGGTTTTGAATATTGAGAACAAAACTCAGTCCAGAACTTTTACTTGGTTTTGTTGTCACCATTTAAATTCCACTTTACATTAGGCCTGGAAACCTAAAAAACCTAACTCTAGCAGTTGGTAGCGTAACAGTTAGAGCGTTCGCCCTATCAACGGAAAGTCACTGGTTCGAATCCTGGACTGGTAAAGGTGCCACTGAAGTACTCATGAGCAAGGTACCATCCCCAAGCACTGCCCATGTCAGCTGCCCACTGCTCCTTTATGGGTGGTTCAAATGCAGAGGTCACATTTCATTGTGGTATACTGTGTGCTGTGCTGTGGTCTGTTCTCAATGACCAATAATCACTCACTTTCACATTCACTGGGTAATGACTTGCAGAAGCTCGATTTTCATATCCCTGTTTCTTGCACATGATCTAGCGTTTACCAAATGGTTCCCTCCTCTCTCTTTCTTACTTCCCTAACCCTGTGTATACACATTCTTTTATGCACACACAGAAGAAAGGCCTGCTGATAGCCTGCTTGTGTCATGACCTTGACCACCGAGGCTACAGCAACAGCTACCTGCAGAAGTTCGACCACCCACTGGCGGCTCTCTACTCCACGTCCACCATGGAACAGCACCATTTCTCCCAGACGGTGTCCATCCTGCAGGTAGAGCTCTCACAAACTGCATCTATTTACCTTAGAGCTTCCTCCAGCAAATACAGCGCTGATCTGCCTCTCTGTCACTCATAGTCTTCATCTGCTCCTTCTGAGGAAGTGACCCCTCCTTGAGCCTTTCACACTAATGTTTTGTGCTGTTCAAAGTAATTTTAAGTTAATTAGCCAAATGAAAAATCCAGGATTTAATTATGGGAACATTTTATTTATGTCTTGATATGAATACATAGATTTTTTTTATTGTGCATAATGTATGTAAAAGCTAATTTTTTTCAGTAAAGAAGATCAGCAAGAAAGCTATGATTATAATTATTATGAATTTATCATATATAATTATTTAATCTTATATTGGACCCAGGACCTTCTCGCTCTGAGGCGACAGCACTAACCACTGCACCACCGCGCCGTGCAGTGCTTAGTGCTGTCGCATCACAGCGAGAAGGTCCTGGGGTCAATCCCCGGGTCGGCCGTAGGGCCCTTCTGTGTGCTCTCCCCGCTTTTGCGTGGGTTTCCGCCGGGGGCTGCGGTTTCCTCCCACAGTCCAAAAGCATGCACTGTAGGTTAATTGGCGACTCTAAAATCTGTGAATGTGAGTGTGATGGTGTGAGTGTTGGCGCCTGCCCAGGGTTGGTCCTTTGCGCTTTGCGCCCATAAGTTCCCGGGATAGGCTCTAGTCCCCCTGTGACCCCAGGAGGGATTAAGAGGTTCGGATAATGAATAAATGAATGAATGAATAAAACAATAAAAATGAATATGAATATGTGTTGTAATATTGCATGAATATGTGAATTTAACTTCAGCTAACATAAACCATATTAAATCTGTATTTTTCGTTTGGACTTAACCAACCACTGGAAATCCCAGTTCTAGAAACTAGTATTACATATCAAAGTTTTTGTAACTTTTAAAACTCAAGAGTACATTTTAAATTACAGAGCCTTATAACCAGCAACATACATTTGCATTATATTGGCCATATCTGGTTTTGAGAAGAGTTTAGTTTGCAGGAAGCCATGCAGTCTTGCTGGAACAATATAAAAGTGAATTGCTCAATGAGGAATTGCTCAGTACTTTCACACACAAGTGGATAATTAAGGGGGATTTCCTGTTTGTTTGGATGCTTTTTGACTCTCTGACACGTAACATGCAGGTCCCTGAGGAGAACAGGTCGTCCAACAGTTACACACTCGATTCAGCTCAATGAGATAGTTATCTGCATACAATGAATCAGGTGTGTTAAAGCAGGATCATCAGCCGAAGTGCAGACATGTCTTTTGAAAGCATTGGGATCTACTGTTTGAATGTGTGGGAATCTTCTTACTGACACAGTTCCATTCATGACCTTCACTCGTCAAAGACCAAAACCCAAATCCCGGTTGGTTTTCTCCACCCTTATTTCATAAACCACCCCCATTTTCACACCTGGACTTTCATCGGCTGCTCACCCTCGGGAGCGGATCTCCAAACCGGCTTTTGCTGCTGCTCTCCAGCTGAGCTGGACGCCTCCTAAGTGGAGCTTTTGCTTTTTTATTGATCTCTTTGTTTCCCATAGCTGGAAGGGCACAATATTTTCTCCAACCTGACTTCCAGCGAGTACGAGCAGGTGCTGGAGATCATCCGCAAGGCCATCATCGCCACCGACCTGGCCCTTTACTTCGGCAACCGGAAGCAGCTTGCCGACCTGCTGAGCACGGGGGCGCTGGACCTCAACAACCACGCTCACAGGTGAGAGGTCATACAAACTTGTCATAGAAATTCTTAGAAATTCATAGAAAGATTCTTCTGTCTTACTTTTATGTATGTCACAGTGCACCAGATATCCTGCTCAAACTAGAGAAATTCTGGAAGCACAGCAAAGGTGTGAAGGAAGCCTGTTTCTTATACTGTATATGGTTATTATTTATATTCATGATTTTGATTGGCAGGGACCGTGTGATTGGCCTGATGATGACTGCATGTGATCTTTGCTCTGTTACCAAACTTTGGCCTGTCACTCGTCTTACGGCCAACGACATCTACGCTGAGTTCTGGGCTGAGGTGGGCGACCGTCACACTTGTGAATTTGCGAAGAAAAATGATCAAAGTAAAGTTGGTAACATAAACGCATTAAACCATGTGACTGATTTTTTTAATGCAAACTGATCACATGAATAAGTTCAACCCAAACTTTCACCCTTGCCTTCAGCACAGATCTTTATCTGACTGAAGCATGGTTTATACTTGCCGCTTTTATACTTAACCAAGACCTGTAAACATTTATTACTGAGAAAAAATAGCTTTTTAAAGTGCCCGCATACTTTTCGAATACACAGCAGTTCATGTGAAACGTCGTTATAAACTAGACTTGAGTGACTGAGAAATTCCCTGTTACACTGAACCGTAAATTTCCATTTGAAAAAGTCTCCACATGGCACTTTTGTTCAAGTTGTACAGCAGACACTACCTTTGTACCTCTTCTTTTCATGGTTATTTGATCATTAATTTTTCCTTAAATCTGCAAGTTATGGGAAATGGTCTTTCTTACCATTCCTTAGCATGCATTCCTTTAT
>JAVGVS010000074.1:1851736-1912601 GCA_032718565.1 Distichodus sexfasciatus
CATATCTTGATCGTATTTCAGTTCGTCTCAGCCTCTAATAGGTAAAGTTCCTAGAGACAAGGTCAGAGCTGTGAAAGCCTTCATGTAAATATTCCAGGACTGATGGAGGAATGTAACCAATGTGATGACAAACTTAACACTGTCTTGGTTGGTTTCTTGGGTACCAAAGGTGTCCACCATTACATGTGGTCATCTGCTCATCCTTGTATCCAGTAAGAACAGTTAAACCTATCAGCATGTGTGTGTAATTCTTTTCCTTTTCCTTTTCCGTTTTCCATTTTTGGCACATGTGCAATGTGTTTAGGAAAAAAAAAAGTTTGTATTTCAAGACGTAAGCTACACTCTTATGGTGCTATCTTAGGCAGTCATGCACTTTCTGATACTGTGCGAGTGTGTGTGTGTGTGTGTGTGTGTGTGTGTGTGTGTGTGTGCGTGCGTGCGTATGTGTGCTAGCTTTGGGTTGATGCCGCCACCCCTTACAAAAAAAAATCAAATAAAATAAAAAAATAAAAACAAAACCACAAGGGTCAGAGTTGAGAGGAACTACACAGCTTCATGCACCTCAGTCACTAAGTTCATCCACACCAACTTCTTTCTCCCCTCATATGCACTATGTTTAGAGACTATTATCATTATTATTGTTATTATTATTATGGTTGTTATTAATATTATTGTTCCTATTATATTACTATTATTACTGCAATTATCAGTGAAATATTATCATTGTTATTTTCTTAATTAGAATTAAATTTTAAATTAACTTATATTTTTTATACAAGAAAAGTTAGCATTTTTGTTTTGTACAGAGCAAATTGTGCATCATGAAGAAGCAAATGGTCGTCTAGACCCACTGCATACTGTTGCCCAAGATAAATGAGGAATGTCTTGACTGTAAATATAAGAACAGTAATTTTAATTAAACATTTCTGAAAATTTCACTTTGTCTGAAGTTCAGTTTTTTGTTTTTTTTTCCGTGAATTTCGTGGATTTTTCGTGGAAGCTTGTTCGCTTGATGTCTCTGGCAGGTCTTGATGTCTACCGCCCTCTAGCGGCTGCAAAGTATATTTCTACATAAAGAAGCAAATGTAAGTCATTTGAGTAAAATTAAGACGTATGGATTAAGCGGTTCGGATAATGAATGAATGAATGTTAAGTTATCAAACTGCCAGGATAATATAGATTACAGGTTTTTTCAATAATGTCTTTATTGATTAAATCTGAGAGGAAACTTCATAAGTAAATATCCTCTGTTTTGCATACACAGAATTAACTCATTTATTTTTCAGAGCCAAAACCATGTAGAATTACTCCCATGAAATTATTTTAACTTCAAGAAGTCTAAGAGGATAATCTCAAATATCTTACTTTGTTTGGACCAGTGATATTGTTTAACACAGTCAGTAAGAGTTCATTGAACAGGAAGCAGCTCAAGCTTTTAAGAAATATAATCAAACACTATTAACATTAATTTGGTCATTGAAATGCAGAAGAACATAGATTGTTCCCTTTATTGCTTCCTTCATGTCACTTAAAGTCTGTTCTGCTCCCTTGTGATATTTTGTCATAAATCAACAGAATATTAACAATAAACCTCCAAGCAGTGAACGTACTAATCTATCATTTAAAAAGTTTAACAAAAACCCATTGCATTGTTTCGGAATCACACACTTCTCGTTGCCTGCAGGCTATAGAAAGGCGGATCTTAGTTAACAGTAAGTGAGTAAGTTGGATCGTATTGTTAAATGTATGCAATGTGTTCATATTGGGCCTGAATGTCAAATACTAAATATCTGCATTCACTGTAGTCATCGTAGGACAGTAGCTTAAAGCAATAGAGACAATATTTGCTGGCATTTTTTTCTTCAATGTTTAGTTGGAGGCATTTCCAGTCAAAACGCCATCTGTTGGTCAATTGCATGCAAAACAACGGCTTTCTTTACTCACCTTCTTTAAAGAATTATAAATAGTAGTGTGTCCGTTGACTTAAAACAACGACACAGAACTGACTGATAAGAGCATTTGGTCGTTTCCAGTAGAGCACATTTATTTTCTTCACCTGCTACCAGTAAGTGCCATTTAAAAGAATCGTTTTCATCTTAACCATCATAACCTAGCAGTGATTCAGAAACACATTGCCCATGTTAAAGTCATAACTGATGGGGAAAAAATCCTATTTAACTTTAAAACATGCAGATCACATTAGTTCATGTAGACTACAGTCTTATATCTGTCTTAAGTTAATGTGCATTAATGATAATGTACAAACCTAGTGACGTTACTTGCTTTTAAATGACTGTGTGGGAGTCGAATCCAAAGCTTATAGTTGAATTTCGATTCTCGGTTCCGAGTCCTCTGAAATCGACTCCCATCCATAACGAGTGGACTTGTTCCCTTTATTTTACGTCGGATTGAGTCGCTGCTGTTGGATTTCTCTTACATTTGGGAAGGACAGTCGGTCCAGAAAATGGTGTCCTGTGAAAAGCACACAAACTCTAGTCTTTGGCCTCCTGATTAGCTTTAAGACGAGTTGTTTCTCGGAACGTTGGCCCGTAAGTGTAACCAGAGTTGTAATGTTACAACTCCACAGACAACATATTATAATCAGAATCTGCACCTTCCTTCCCAATGCTGAAGGTCGTGTTGTGTAGACTAGTTGTGTTAAGGGAAATTTGTTGTACCTTAGTTAATATTTCTTAAGATTATTTATGGCATTATCGAGCCACTTCAGTGTATGTGGTAACATCATCAGTGGTCTTGTTTATCTATTTTGTTGTGTTTTGTGTAACATTAGAGACTCAGTGGGCCTTAGGCCTTCACCACGTGACTTTCGGTAACTACGCAGACGATGGAATGCACGTGTTGGTAGCAACCAGTGTTAGCTTAGAAACTACAACTGTAAAATCTGACTTGGGCAGTTTTGACAAAGTTCCCACATTGTTTAGAAGGTAAGTAAATTAGCAGTCATTTAGATTACAGTATATTCAACGTGCAGTGAATTTTGTATATGTAGTAATGTTTACACATTCTTATATATCCTTATTGGAAAGGGCTTCTTCCAGTTTATGAATACTTTTAGTTTGTCATGGCGCATATTTAAACTGCAACTGTAAATAAGTCCATGTGAACTGAAAGCTTGTAGATATGTGGCTTGCACTTTCTTACAGTAACTCTTGTATGTGTAATATGTGTGTACAGTTATTCTGTGAAAAGCCACAGTTAGTCTCCTATTCTGTAACTTATAATAAGTCATTTTAGCTTTAAGACGAGATGTTTATCGGAACGTTGGCCCGTAAGTGTAACCAAAGTTGTAATGTTACAACTCCACTGACAACATATTATAATCAGAATCTGCACCTTCGTTCCCAATGCTAAAGGTTGTATTGTGTAGACTAGTTGTGTTAAGGAAAAGTCTCACTCGTCCCAACTATAATCTAATAAGATTTTATTCACGTGGATTTCATTATGTCTGGAAGCTAATTCCAAACAGATACAGATTTTTGATTCCAGATCAACCAGAATCAACTACAAACGGCTGGAGATTACTCCACGCAGTCATTATGCATTTCTCATATTTAAGTTACTTCACTAAATAACTATTAAAAATCTAATTAATAAATGAGGGGACTGTCCTTCTTAATGAATCATGTCTTAATTATTGACATTTTATTTAAATGACTCCGACTTACTATTTGTATATAATTTGTGATTGAGTTGAAACTATTTTAAATTACCATTCAATTAGTCATTCAGTCTACTGTCAGTTAGAGCTGGACGATACGGCTGAAAATATTTTTACAATATTTTTTTCTATATTGATCAATTTCAATATTTATAACAACATAAAATTTCACTTTCGTGTTGCAGTTTATACTGACCAGATGCAAAAGCAGAAGTCAACTAAACTTTAACAAAACGTATTAGGAATCACCAGGCATTACCCTGAAACCACAGAGAAACATAAAGACTATAAGCATTCACAAGCCAGATCCTAGGTCTAGGATCGTCTGTATACTACGTCATTGCCGTTCCTCACACCTGAATTGTCATAAATATTCACACTGTAACAGTAACTTCTACAAGAGGCGCACCATGTTTGAAGCATGCAAGCATAAGACATATGCATTTGTTTTAGTATTAAGCTTTGAGCCATAAGCCTATCGTCATGGAAAAAAGTATTTTGTCAGTTAACAAGATCGCTTTATCGCCTTGCACTACTATCAGTATTCATCACACTGTTCACATAAGATTTGTTGGTTTCTTACAAATCTTCAGTTTGTTTGCAGCCAGATATAAATAAAAAATATTCCAATATCTGTGTTTACCCTGTTGTACATTGCATGCTAACATTATTCTTCACAAACATCTAGGGCTGGAATCAGCCTAAGTCATGTCTTCATCAGGCAAGCAAAAACTGAGGCACTCCGATATCAGAAGGGAGCGGAAAGAGCTTTTGCTCTCCATGGAGCAAGCCCACAAAGCTGACATCCACACCTACACCTCAGGGCATCTCGGCCCCCGCAGCCTCACTCTCAGACCTCTCCGATTCCATTCAGAACAGCCCCTATGGGAAACGTACCAGAGTAAAGATTCAGGTTACAGAACTCGCCGTCAGGAAAGGAAGATGACGAAAGAAATGGTGGAAGGAGTGACAGACGACTTTGACAAATTAATCATGGCCAACTCTGCGCCTCAATCTGAAATTCACAACAGTACAAGCAGCTCTGGTGGGCTGTGTTGTTCCTCAAGTCTTCAGCCACACAAGTTGTGGGGAATCCTGGACACGACTGACCATTTTTTGGGGAAGCCAAGCTGTATACAGCAGCAGGAACCTGCAAAGGAAGGTCCAGGCTGCAACCTTTTCACACAGTCTCACTTGGTTGGGGTCACATTTGAAGGTCAGCTGAAGTTGAGACGGCAGTTTGGCAGTCTGAAGACGCGAAACATGAGTGCCAGGATGTGCCTGAGTGGCAGGGATGCTGCAGAACGACACGAGCGCAAACTTAAGCAGGTCAGCACAGATACATATGTAGCGATCTACCCCTTGTTAAAACATTTCCAAATTCTGTGAAACCTTTCACTTTCTTTTTTCCATAGATTCAGTCAGAACATCACCCTGATTTATGCGATCATCTTTAGTCACGATATGTAAATGTTTTCATGAGATTTTGTGGCTCAAAAAAGGTAAATAACGAGCAATTCTGTGAAAGAACATCAATTTTTGGCCACCTATGACTTTGTCTGCATTTGAAATGCCCTGCTATTCACATTTTTACACTGGTTTTGACCTAAAAATCTGACACTTATGCCCCAGGTGGTGCACTAGATGTAAAATTAAGGAGCCATATTGGATACAGCCCTTGAGACTGACATTGGCACTGTTAGGAAAAGGAAAGGTGACAGTTTTAGAATAAATCAAGACTCCATAAAACTGTCTTATTACAGATGAACTGTAGGCAGGAAATGTTGAATATTGGACAGCAACGTTTTTGTTGGTACAACTTTATATCTAGTAGACTCAACAACGCATTTACTTGGTCACGTCATTAAAATAAAGCCTATATGGCAGGAGCTGAAGAAGCTTCCCGAAGGCAAGGGCCCTCATTTGGAGCGTCTAGCAGTGGTTAGCAAGATCTTTGATGATGTGTGCGAGGGCTCACCTGCGTTTGGAAGCATCCTCCGAGAAATCAAGGTGGGAAACTAGAAAAAAATGAGATTAAGTCGTGAATCCCATGAGATTTTGGAATTCACAAAACTTTTTCTTTCTTTTTTATTAGTGGTTGGCAATGCAGTAAACCATGACATGACATGTAAGCCTTCGTAATTGTTTTCCACAGACAGAGTATGACGTGTATGTGAAATCCATCATCTCCTCCCAGGGACTCCTCCAAGATCAGGTGAGAGCATCACTGCACAACACTACTATTCTGAATTCAGAATACTGACCTTTAGTAGTCCATTAATGCCCAGTTCTAGGTATTGCAAAAGATGGCTAAAAACCTTGATATGTGAATAGGCAGAATAAAGCATTAGTGCTGGAGTGGTCTTTGTGACTAAAATTTTGTGTAGGTGACCATAGAATTTCAGCTTTGAATCTCAGGTGGGTCACTGTTGAGTGAGTAAGTGAGTGATTGTCATTGTGTGTTTAGTATCAGTTTACTTCCATTGAAGACTCCGTAGCATCCCTGGAGCTAGAAGCAGCAGCAGAGCAAGTGTCCTCTCTAGAAGATGAAGCCAGGAGAGCCCTGGAGGACAACGACAGGTATCATTCCAGATCTGGTTTAATTTTGATATTGAAACATTTAAATGCAACAAACCATGTCTTTCAATGACTGTTCTTCAGAGTCAGAACAGAGTACGACAACATTAAAGACAAAGCCAGAGGGAGCCAAAGTGAAGAAGGTACAAAACTTTTCTAGCAGTCACTTTGGTTTTTATTTAGAGCTATTTAGATACATTATGCAAGTAGATTATGGAAGCAGAACTTTTATTTTGGGGATTTTAGGATTAGTATTTGAAGGTATGTGTTCCTTTTGAAGCTTGTTGTACCTCTTTCTGCCCACTAAGGGTCAGCAAAGGCTCGCAGTTTTGGGAGATTTTATTTGCAAGGGGGCTTTGTAGTGCCATAATTTAAAGTGGGGTTTTTTTTTGGTCTCATGAGTCTGGAGGTCAAAAAGCATTGCCCCTGATCCAGCTGACAAGGAGGAGGACACATTCCTGGACTTGAAAACGGCAAAGTCTGAGATGTCATCTGCCGCCCAGGTCGAAGCACATAGACAACAAATATGGAAGCTCTTGCAGGAGCTGGAGAGCCTGCAAAAGGAGATCAGAGACACGATGGTGTCCACTGATACTGTCAGCACTCTTGAGGAATGCATCGCAGACACGAAGGTACTGCCTTTATATCTCTCTAAAAATGTAGTAGAAATTCATTATGAGAGAAAGTTTTTCAAGGTTTGTTTCTGTCTCTAGGCTGAAATGACCCGGCTTGTTGCCTCGAACAAGCATCTCAGGAGCGCCAACAAGGCAAGAGAAAACGCTGCTTATTTCTCTAATTGTGTGCGCAGTAGATTGAGAGAATTCTATTCATGGTCATCCAAAAGATCAGCGTTCTTACCCTGAAAGATTCCATAAAAACAAGCTGTTGTCTTGATAGAGTTACTGAAGTCATGTTATGCAGCTTTATACAGCTTTGGTTGATTTCTTCAAAGGAGCTGGAGCAAAACTTCTTGATGACGCTGAACAGAGTGCCAGTCAGTGAGGAGACTAAAGCGTATGTACCTCTTTGATCTCCCATTACTCTGTCTCATCATGGTATTTCTCAACAATACGTCAGTGCAGAGATTGCCCCGGAGGCGACCCACATCGGCCCTCTTACTCTCTCTTTTTCAGGCTCGTTTGGGAGATGATATTGAAGAATATTGACTAGGGGTGCAACGATTATTCGACGTTGTCGACAAAAGTCGACAATAAAAATAGTCGCCGACGAATTTGATTGTCGATAAGTCGATAATTGTCGCCAGACATATTTTTAAACCGAGTGAAACGTTTTCCTTCCTTTCTACCTGTGCAGTACTCCCGCTTCCAATAGAGGTCACCTATACACCACACTCTGGTGAGATTCGCTCTTGCGCAATAGCATTCAGTGACAGCTAGAAGAATGGCCCTATGGCGTCACATCAACGCCAAAACTAGAGCGCGCAAAATGGCTTGCTGCAAAAATTTTGCGGGCGCAAATTTCAAAGTCGCGAGCGCACATGTGAAACTCGAGAGCACAAAATTAAGAATCGAGTGCGCGGTTGTGATAATATTGAGCACAAACTGTATTTTTCTCTCGAATGTCTTTTTCCTCTCGATGTGTTAAATGTTCTCGCGCACAAAGTAGATTACCGACGAGCGGCTTTTTTGCTCGAGTGAGATTTCCACGCGCGTGGTTTGAAAGGGGCGGGGTTTGGACAGTTTGGGGGCGGGGTTTGGACAGTTTGGGGGCGGGGTTTTGGCAGCTTCTGCCTGCGAATCCTATTGGCCGATGGCTCCTGGCTTTGTGATTGGCTTAAGAAAGTTCCTACAGAAAAACCCAAGACGTCGGAGGAAGAGGAACGGCGACGGGTCGGTTAAACGCGAGTTATAGTTTATCGACCTTATAATGATAATTTAATAGTTAGGTCTTACACGTTTAATAAGCACGCAAAACGGTAAAGTAACCAACGCCTTTGTCACTCGCTCATAAATGTTATAATGGTATGTTACCATTTTCTCAGTACCATCAGAAAACCAGGAGCCATCGTAAGGCTAGATAAGGCAAAGAAGAAACTTATTTATTAAAATATGCTTTTGAGTGAACTACCTTTCTTTATTATTTACCACAAAATTTAAATAACCTCATACTAAATGTAAAAGCTTTTAGCTAAATCAGAGCCATTTTATAATTATGCAATTTATAATCTGATTAGTCGACTAATCATTTTAATAGTCGATGACTAGTCGACTATCAAAATAGTCGTTAGTTGCAGCCCTAATATTGACCAGAGATAATAGATCACATGATCAGTAAAGTGTGTTCATTTTTGTTCTCCTGACTTGGAACATTATCTTTTTAAATCTGGGTGCAGGGACAACTTTGGTTGTCAATAGTTAATTAAGTTTTTTTAGCTAACAAAACAATGAACCCCTAACCCTCCTTAAAAGTAGGCATAAAAAATTCACTTCATGTCATTATTTGTTTGTAACGATGTCATAGGACTGAAATTAGACGTACTCTGTATTTACTTTCCACAGACAGTGTTACGTAATAGAATTCTATTAATACTTATACACGTTAAACGTACTAGTATGTAACAATAGAAGTAATATGTGCCTTACGTGTCGTAATCTGATTGGATCCTGAAGTACGACACATGAACGTAAAGAACTAGTTTTTGTATTGAATTGTTAGAGCTGAGAGCTCAGGAGCGTTACAGTTTTTTGAACGTCACGTAAAGTATCTTTGTAGTCTAAGGAATTCGTCTCTTGCTTGTAAAACTTTGAATTGCAGTAAAGAAAAGACAATGAAAGACAACTCAAGACTTTTTTGGATATGTGTCGCGTGCAAAGAAAGTTCTGAGCTCGAGGCAAATGAGACGGCGTGAGCTGCTCTCACATTAAGTAAAAAAACTTTTGCTATCAAGAAAGAAAACCGAAACCACCAGCGAAGTCAAGAAATCCGAAAACTTACGGAGGCATCTTGCGACGGCTGTGTCAAGCTTCCCCCGAAGAGGAGGTCCGAAGAGGATCCGAAGAATCAAGGTCTGTAGAAGTCCGAAAGTGGCAGGTCAGATATTTTCTCCTCTTTTGCGTTAGACGGCTGGCTAGCTTGTCAACGAAGAAAATCCAAAGAAAAGCGAAAGTAAACGTCCACGGAGCTTCCAGTTTAATAAGCAGCTTAAGGGTTCACACTTGGTCCGTTTCAGCCCTCAAAGCAAACTCATCGATTAATCAGCATTTTTTTATGTATATGTGAACACACCAAATGAACTCGGACCCCTCTGAATAAATATAAAAGCAATAAATATAAAATTTCTCATGAGCAGTTTTTGAAGGGGACACAAATAATACAGTCAAATTGTACTTATAAAGATATGTCCCCACAGTGAAAAACTTTGCTTCTATCATTATTATTGTTGTAGCATGGAGACTGCGTCATTATGGTTTTCAAAGTTTTTCTCAGGTTCAGTGACAAAGCAGATTTTTCTTCAAAACTATTTATTGCATTGTTTGTTATGTTGTTTACAGTCAAGCCATCAACATACAATACAATTTAAACATGACTGTTATTGTGAAAAAGATATATAAAATAAGTAATGTTTTGTAACAAAATCAATTATTAAAATAATCAATTTACAGTAACTGCTCTATGTTAAAAAAAAAAAAACATCTGCAATTTAAAGCAAACTTACATTAATGAATGGACACTAAACAAAAGTACCAAATGTGTTTTTCCTGGTATCACTGGGCCTCACAAACTCTTGGCATATGTTGTTTATGTTAATGTTGTCGAGCTTGTCTTTGTGCACATTGCAGACTAACAGACTGTTAAGTCTGTCTTGGCCCATAGTAGCCCTTAGCCACGTCTTTAAAATACAGTGGGGTCAGTTCAGATGTAGCACAGTGCTCATTTAGCAAATGCACAGCTAAACAATATGCTAATTGTGGCCGTTAATGTTAAGTTAACATTATGCCAAGTCGTCACAAATAAAACAATGCACGGGAGAACGGCTTTGGCGTGTTAGTTGCAGTGCACTATGCAACAAGCTATTGTAAACAAGCTAACGTTAACTAGATAAGTAATATTTTAATCGCTAATACAGCAGATTCATGGAAAATTACATCGGTAATCAGCATTTTTGTCGCAGCTAATTTATGAATGAGTCTGCATCAACTACATTAAAGAGAATCGCTTTATTTAAAGTGAATAAATACCCTACTTAGTGGAGTTCAACATTAATTGAGCCGCAGTCACACACCTGGCTAGGTGAGATGAACTGGGAAAGCAGGCAGTGGGCCAAACCACTGTGAGGAAGGGGAGGGGACATGTCCCCCCCGGGATTTACGCCCGGGGGCGACTCGCAGGGGGAAGCTGTCGCGTCTCACAAAGGAGAAAAGTAACCTAGATAAATTGATGCAACATGAACTCAATATTAACATTGTAGAGGAAGCTTTGCCAAAGTTTAAGAGGAAAACACACACGCTACTGAAGGGTTGTGGAAGCTGTGGAGTGAAGATGAAAAAAGGGACGATCAGGAAACATGTAAAAGCAGACAGACAGGATTAAAGTTGTTCATACAACGAGCAGAAGAATGGATTGTCCACGTAAAAAGCAGCCCTCAAAAGGAAGAAGACGGTCCCTCGGATAGTATTTCTAGTGCCAGTTCTGTTGCAAGTTATAAAAGTTATAAAAGCCGTTCAAGCTGAGCAGGGAGTTGTGCAAGTTGTACATCTCAACTATTCAGTTCTAGCTCAGTTAGGATGAGGCTCCAAGCAGAACATGAAGCATTGTTAGCTAAAGCAGCGATTATTCAGGAGGAAGTGGAACTGGAGCAGGAAGAAGCTCGGTTGAGGGAAGAAAGTGAATGAGAAGAAGCTCGTATGAAGGCAGACAGGGAGCAGGAAGAAGTTCGCTTGACGGCAGAGGAAGCTTGTTTGAGGGCAGACAGAGAGCAGCAAGAAGCTTGTCTTAGGGCAGCAAGGGAGCAGGAGGAGGCTCGCTTGAGAGCAAGAAAGAAGCAGCTGCAAACGCAAGCCGAGCTTGCCACGTCAAACGCTAGATTAAAGGTCTATAGAGGGTGTGAGGGCGGACATGAGTCGGACATGAGACAGCGTGAGCTGCTCTCACAAACAGTGAGATATACACTATATTTACACTTACATTTACAGCATTTAGCAGACGCTCTTATCCAGAGCGAATTACAACAGTGCTTTGTAGTACAACAACTGTCATTAAAACCAAGTTACCGTAGACTAAGTTATGTTAGGGAAGTTATTGCACACAGACAGACATGTTAGTGTGTTTTTTTGTTTTTTTTTGGATGCAAAACGCACAATCAAGCTGAAACTTGGGCCAATCCAAAAACAGTTCGGCTGAAAATTGCAGTGTAAGCCCAGCTTTAGAGAAATTGTCTAAATTAAAGTGTCTTAGTTAAACTGTAATGCTATTTATCTGTTTTTAATCTGCATGGCGTACAGGCATGGTTAAAAGTATTGACATCACTGCACTGATTTTCAGAAAATTCACACAAAAAGGCTGCAGTTATGAATGCTTTGGTCATCACGTTTATTTCTTTGGTTTGCACTGGATTAATGCAAAAAAATTGATTTGAACTAAATAAATAGACAAAATTGACAAATTTGTCACACAACTAATTACAGACTTTTCAGGTCTCTTGCATGCTCTTTGATGGTTGCCTTTTCCCAACTGATTTTTTGAGATCCCTCCACTGATGGTCTATAAGTGTTCATTTAGATATAACTGCTTTAGACCTCTCCAGCACCCCGTCTTAACTATGGATGCACCGATACCACTTTTTTACAAAGCGATACGAGTACGAGTATTTTTATTTGTGCACTTGCCGATACCGATACCGATACCGATACTTCTTAGATTCTTAAATGTAATTAAGTGGGAGGCAGATTTTATTTTCTCCTTTGCAGATTATAATCAGGCTAAATATCAAATCATTAACACAAGGCTATTCCACGCCAAAAATAAACAGATCTTTCTGGTTGTAACAAAAAAGTGTCATTAGACATTAGACAAAATGTAAATATAAGCATATAAATGAAATGAAATGTACTGCATAGTTAACACAGGCAACTTAAAAGTCAGCAAAATTTACTCTGTTGACACATTCAGACAAATGCATGCTTCCTCGATTTTGATTGGCTAGCAAGAGAGAAGTGATATTGACGAGCAAAGCGCTGTTCTAGAAGTTGAACAGATTTCAACTTGAAGCACTCTGAAGGCTGCGGTAAAAAAAAAAAAAACTGTCCACCAAACGTTTTTTTGCGCTGAGAGTGGATCAAAACCTCACTTCCAAAGCACTTTCTCGGCGCTTGTTGTTGCTAAGTTACAAAAAACGCCGGGAACTCTGAACCTAAGCTGACACTGCTGTACCTTGTGTCATCAGGTCAGCTTGAATTAGCTTGGAAGGTGACTTAGATTCTTTGTCCACCCTTCAAACAATCCTCTCATCAGTTTTCCTCTTCTGTCCGTGTCCAGAGAGGTTAGCTGCGGTGTCTTGGGCTGTGAACCTCCAAATGGGGTGTAACCTTGAGATTGAGTTTTATTCCCTTTCTCAGTTTGGTTCTTCAATCCTCAGACAAGTCTTTCCTTCCTCTGTATTTTCTCCGTTCCCCATCATACATACAGACACAAAGCTCTACTGAAATGCATTGTGGGTTTTCTGTATTGCCAGCACCCGCTGAGTCTGAATACAAATTAAAGCAGCATGTCATACTTGAAATCGATTTATTTTAACTAGAGACGGCACCGATCCAATGGATGTGATATCGGTCCGATAACGACCCAAACAGCTGGATCGGGGATCGGTGGCATTGGGTCGATCTATAGAGCCGATCTGTAAATGTGCCCATGCTCAGTTGGTTATACATGGGAAGTGGCACTGCGGTAAAGCTGGTTTATTGTTCGACATATGCGCTAGTCCGTACATATTGATATGACAATGAGCAGGACAAGCAACACAACACGTTATATCATGCTGTTAGCACTTTAATTTCCCAAACAACACCAGCTCCTGAGTTCCTGATGGTTTTAGCGGCGCAGGACTAGGGACCGTCATACAATTACAGAACTGTGTTTAAACGAATCATTTTGTAGATGTTATTTTAATTATTAATAATTTAGCATATACATATGGGTGTGTATTTATTACATTGTTTTAGTTAGGAAAACAGTATTTAAGTCAAGTATTTCCTTTAGCATAACAGAATAATCTCAGTCGTATTTAGACATTTTTTAAAACATTATTTTCTGTTTTAAAAAAGACAGAAACTGTATCGGATTTGTTACGTATTGGCAGATATCCAAATTTACAATACCGGTATCGGACATTAAAAGTGGGATTGTGCGATGTTTAATTAAAAAAATTTGATATTGATGACGCTGGGTTTAGAATGGGCTTTCAGCAAAGTTTCTGTAGATGTAATGTCCAGGTGTTACTGTACTTCTGTCCATATTCTTCAGTTTTCCAGTGTGTATATTATAAGTAAAGGTATTCACCAGAAAAGCACAAACTCATTTAGAAGTTCTGTCCACATGTTTGTTTATTTTGTTTGCACTGGAATGACCAAAAATCTGGAAAAAAAATGTTTTTTAAAGATTTATTTGTGTTATTCCAATCCAAACAAGATGAATAAACATATGAACATATACACTTGGGTTATGCAGCAGGACAACCATCCAGAACACACCACCAAGTCCATCTGTGAATGGCTCAAAAAGCACAAAATTAAGGTTTTGTATTAGCCAAGCAAAGTCCGAACTTGAGATGCAATGTTATCCAATTGAGATGCTGTGGCATGATGAACGGACAGCTCGTGCTCGAAAAATCCTCAAATGTGACTGAATTAAAACAATTCCGCAAAGAAGAGCGGGCCAAAATTCCTCCACAGCCGTGTGCAAGACTCATTGTCAGTTATCGCAAACGCTTGATTTCAGTTCTTACTGCAAAGGTGCCACAACCAGTCGTTAGATTTAGGGCGGCAAGTACTTTTTTCACTTGCTCTTTTTCGTCCTGCCTCCCGATAGCGACATGACTGTGCCCTTTGACCTTAGCCCCAGCCACTGCCTCGCTGTCTGCTTGATCTAATCAGGGCCAAATAGGTTTGAATAGCTTCTTCCCCTTAATTAATGAAATCATCATCATTTAAGAACTGCATTTAGTATTTACCCCTGTTATTTTTGTCTAATGTTAAAATTAGTTCGACCAAGGAGACCATTCAGTTATAGATTGACAAGTATTTTATTTGGCAAAAACAAGCTGTCTTGAGTGTGTATGTGATAAGTTTTGGAGGAAGCCCGTCGCTTGGTCGTTGGTTCCGTCGTCTCTGAAGCCGGCAGATCTGGCTGGGAGACGGGAAGCCGAAGGTGGTGGGGGGGAGGAGGCGGGCGAAATCCAACAGCTGTAATGGCAGAGAAGAAGGCCAGTTTACTGCTTATATACAGAACTAGGAGTTATGCGATTGGACGTGCCGACGCTCATTAGGTCTCCTCGTTTGAACTTCCGTATTCACTTTCATTTTGACGATTTGAAACGTGTGACAAACAAGCAAAAACTATAAGAAATCAGGAATGGGCCAAATACTTTTTCTCAGCGCTGTATGTCGGGGTGATATAAAGTGTAAATAAAGAGAGAGATTTCCTGTTCTACTACCAGAGGGCATAATGTAGTCTCTGCTAGGAGATAAAGCCCGAGGGTTATCAGTCCTGGACTGGGTCAAACCTATTGATCTCCCTTCTCTTCTTACATCATGTCCTTTTGGAACCAGTAACGTGGCAGGAAGGGTGAGAAATCCTTAACAGCACATGGCAGAGGACATGCATGATGACAACTTATACGGCAGCAGTGTCAGTGTTCACCATTCACTGTGTTATTCACTTGATGCTAATGGGATTCATCTAATCGCTAGAGCAGGGGTCCTCATCTAATATTCAAAAAGGGTCTGGAACGCCACAACATTTAACATGTGTTATGATTAAAGCGCCATACGCTGTGAAATAGCCGTATGGTCATATCAGCCGCTTATATATTCAACAACCGATTGTCAAATAAAATAGTTTGCTCCAATAATTATTCAAACTTTCAGCAGTGAGCAATCACATATTGTATTCCACACAACATTTTTGTCCGCTACTTCTCCTAGAGTTTTTGTGGTTCCAACTCTGAAATGTGCAGCCTATTGCGGCGTGGGCTGCTTGTATACACGTTTTTGCACTCATTCGCGACTTCAGTCCATTTTTTTCGTCCATTTTCCCCCATAGACTTAACACAGAGCTCAAATTTCGACACTTCACTGCACAGCCACTGTTCTTTGCAACGCCAGCAAATTGGATGTGATTCGCGTATCTGTAACCATCATGACCCGCACTCGTCTTTTTCGTCCTTTTTTCTGTCATTTCTTTTTCTCATAAGAACCCATTCATTTTCTCCAATTAAAAAAGAATGGGCTATGGGACTCGAAAGCTTCACTCAGCCTGTTATTCGCACGACAGTCGACGGTTCTTATCTACCTCAATCTGTTTTAATCCACACTCGTCTTTTTCTTTTATCATTCCTTGTTCTTTCACTTTAATGCATTATAATCAAAGTCTTGCTGCTTGACCAGTTTTCATGTCACAGCTACTAAACTTGAGCAATTATATCTGCATTTTCTTGCGGAAATGCATCTCTTGCTAGTTTTCACGTTGATCTGAAAGGCAGTCTAATAATAAAATATTCTTATGTCAAGTAACATATGACGCTTTTAGAGGCTTCTCGGTGCATTTTCTGTATACACACATTGACTATCATAAAGGCAAAAAAAAAATGGACAAATAGATGTCTGATTAAAATGAGACTAAAAAGTGCACAACTGGTCTGGGTATATAACAGTGACTGGGTCTGGAGCGCTCTCTGCCTGTTTGTGACCTAAGCACCGAGAGGAACTCCACACCCGGACAAGGCACAGCAATAAGCAGCCCAACCCATGTTTTCATAAATGCATTGAGCAACAGGATTGTAATCTTAGTCTTACATTCAGCACAATTTCAGTTTCGCATGTCTGATATCCCAAAAGCCCTCTGTTCAATACCTCAGCATATTCGTCTTTGTGTAATTACTGCTTCATTATTTACTGTAAATTTGCTGGATTAAGAATAAACTTCCTATTTGAGCAAGTGTTTCTGAGAGTGCTGCCCACATGTGAGACAGTGATGATGGGATTACGGAGAACGGGGATGTTACATTCTCCGGAAAAAAGGCAACAATGGCAGATAATGAAAGCCGATTAAGCTTCTTACAGGGACGTGCTCTTTTTCGTCCTGCCTTTCCGATAGCGACATGGCTGTGCCCTTTGACCTTAGCCCCGGCCACTGCCTCGCTGTCTGCTCGATCTAATCAGGGCTCAAAGTCCCATCGGTGAGGCGCTATCAGCAGAGGTCTGTTTGTGCTGCTCACCGTCCCGTCTCTCACTCGGACAAAACTTTTCCTTCTGCACTTCAGCGCTTGATTTCTCACCCCCAGGACTTCCAGCTGAGCCATGTTCCCTCGTTGTGCTTTCTTCCTGCTGCTGTGCCTGTCCACAGGCTTGGCTGCCACGCTCATTCCCTCAGCTTCCGCTCAAGAGACGCCGCAAGCAGCAGACGAACTTCTGAACGCAGAGGACCCCAGCGTCGCTCAGACAGACTCTCCCGCGGTGGAGGGCCAGGCCGGAGCAGAAGCTGCGGCCCCCGGTGCTGCGCAGGCCCCCGAGGAGGATACGGAGTGGGGATTTGGATCCATCAGGGGCACCTTCGAATCTGTCAACAGTTACTTTGACTCGGTGGTGGAGCTGATGGGAGGACGCAACGGCGTGTGTCAGTACCGCTGTAGATATGGTAAGAGAAACAGTATTGTGGCTTTCATCTTGTTAAAAGAGAAGCAGGAAAGGGAAATTGTTGGAAAACCAGTGTAAATGGTGTTAGTCACGTTTCATCACGATACAATATCATATCAACTCAATGGACAATGATGCAATGACCGATATCACAGCCTGCCATCATATGATTTCATTCAACAGTGATCAATATGAGACAATATCATACACTAAAAGTGGTTTAACACAATTTCATTCATATTAAATCCCAAAAAGCTACTCAAAATAGCATTTGACGTTCATTTCTAAACTCAAGAAGACATTTACAGAAAGAAACTACTAGAAAGAAACTATGTATGCCATACCCACAGTTAGTTCCAATTGGTTGCAGAAGAAGGCACGATGTTACGTCGTCGATTACACCACTCTTACCCCTAAATATACCCCAAGTCAGGACATAGCTGAAGTGGAATTGTGCTTTGGGCTGGAGAGCAGCTTGTTTGTTGAAGCAACATTGACTGAATATAATATATCTGGTTAAAATAAGAGGACTCTAATGAGGTGAATTAAAAAGTATCACAACAAATGTCAACTTTGATTAATTACATTAATTCACCTTTACATTACAAGCACTTTAAAGGAAAAAAGAATGATGAAAAATTGGTATTTATATAATTAAAAGCAAACCAGATGCAGCACATTGTAAACATTTTTTACCTGTTCAGGAACATTTTGATTTAATCATTTTTCTAACGGTTATTCAATAGATTTGCACCAACTTTAAATCATACATTTGGTGTAAGAATCTAAGGCAAGACAGAGGTTCAGTTTCACATGAACAAAGTTCAGCCGTTTCTGATTGCCTTCTTTATGCCAGAACTAGAAAACAAACCTAGTTGGTGTTATGTGCTTCATTACCACTGGGTGAAGCCTGTCTGAGACCGGCGTGATTGTGATGTGATTTTATTCTGCGTTTCTGTAAATAACACCAGCGTGTTCTCTGCTCGTTTTTAAGGTAAAGCTCCTCAGGCTCGTCCAGGTTATCAGATGCCGGAGCCCAACGGCTGCACCTCGTCTCTGCTCGGTTTCCAGGTACCGGAAAGTGTATGTGTCTCTTCAGTTCGCACTAACGTCCATACGCTTTTACTACTGTCATTGCTACTCTATTTGTAATTTCACAGCAAAAATGTTGCATGATCCATTAGCTCAAACTAATACTGTATATGTGAACGTAATAGGAAATATTCAGATTATTTAGCAGATTAGTTGTTCTTTGTAATAAAAGGGGTCATTTTAATATTGCAGTATTAATATCAAATCACTGTTACCAAAAAACAAACAATTTAAGTGCATTGCTAATTTCTTGCTTGATTTTAAAATTGAGATAAATTTTTAGTATTGAGTCTGTGAGCTAATGCTAAGCTAAGGGTAAGAATGGCCATTTTTACCACCTATAAGCAGGAGGTTTGGAATTCTTGCCCTTTACTAACTTTTCTTTAAATATCTGACCATCTAACTGATTAACTGACCCTAAATGCAATGTTTCATATAACAAGACACCAACACAGCACATTCCCCTTTATTACGGAATTACAGTAAACTTTCGTACACTGTGATTATTTAAGGGGAAATGAAAGTATGTTTTGAGAAGTTTAGCATGAAAGTAACGTGCACTGCAATGTGGAGTATGATGCTGACATACACCGACATACCGCTAATCCTAACACTGCGTACTAACACTTTAATCAGTGCTTCCACAGTCCACTTAAATATTTCACCACATAAAATTGTGAGCGGCAATAAGTGTGTAGTTTCTCAATGGAGAAATAACTTATTAATTAATTAATCTGTTTTGGCTGTGTTTAAATAACAACATCATGTAAATTAAAAACAGTCATTTTATGCATTTTAATAAGGGGCAAACTGTTGGATGAAATTAGGCAAATGATTAAAATTCTATTTTAAATTAAAACTCATGGCAGACGTGGTCTATGTTCATGTCTTTTCTTTCCACAGATTTACACCAATAAATTGCAGAAAGGACACTGCTCTTCTTCTACTTTTCTATTATTCTTTCTGGCACACATCAAGTGTTCATTTATTTTGTATTCATAACTTCTTATATAGCAGTGTTTCTTTGTTATCCTTAAATATTTTAACTAAGTATATAAATGGCTTTCAACCAAACAGTGGTGTATAAGATGTTAATTGTGAATAAAAATGAAATGAATATTTGTGTCGGTAAGAGTAATAGAAACACATTTATTCTCAAAGCCAAGTTTGAAACGTCCCCAAATTTGCTCCTTCCCTATCTGTGATTAAAAGCTAGTGAGATGTGTTGGTTGTTTTTATCAGCGATTTCACGCACATCCTTCATGCATCCTTTTTCCACCGACCGACCGACTGTCGCTTTAAGAGGCATTAACCAATGTAAACCCCACTCCACAGTTTGACATGGGAATCCCAGCCATGTCCAAATGCTGCAACCAGCTGGACATGTGCTACGACACCTGCGGCTCCAACAAGTACCGCTGCGACACCAAGTTCCGCTGGTGCCTCCACAGCATCTGTGGAGACCTCAAGAAGAGCCTGGGCTTCGTGTCGAAGGTCGAAGGTGAGAGGCAGCTCCGGCGCACTAAACCCCATGACTCACATGTTTACTCTTGTACCTTTTTGATAGAAGAGAATAGATACGGCCAGAGCTTGTGATAACGTGCTCAGTTAACTTGCAACGAAATGTCGTGACCCTGCGTTCAGTATAATCTGGTCATTCTTATCTGACTAACTGCTTTTTCTTACCTGCTGTCTTTCTGTACGTCTCAACATGCCTCTCGAATATTACACCTGGTGTATTATCCCGAGAAAACCAAATCAGGATCGCGACTTCTAGCATTTTTTAACTAAATAAATTAGCATAAGACTTGCACCAGAAGGTAAAATTCATCTACATTGCTAATAATCATTTTTTTAAATCTGCTTAACAAGTCACGCATAAAAATAGACATTCTCCCCAAGGAAACCAAATTACTTAACAAAAACGCTGGGGGAAAATCCTGGGCTTTACCTTTAATTTGGGGTAAGATACATTAGTATTTTTCTCTGGAACACCCTTTTCTACCAGATTAGCTTATTTATAACTTTTTATCAGGGTTGAATGGAACTTTGGTTCCCCTTCCTGATGCTCTCAGACAACTGGCTTTCACAGATTCAAGTATTTCCTAATCACAGCAAACTGTTCTGTTCTTACTGAGTAGCTAATTAACAAATCTCTAGCAGGGGACTGCGAGGATCAAGACTGGGGGGGGGACCCGCTGGTATAGAGCATTTAACACCCATATTTAAGTAAAAGTAAAGATTTCTTACAAATTCAGCTTTAATAAAAGCTGAATCCCCTATTAGAACACTAACAAAGAGTAGAAGTACTAAAGTATCTGGTTTTAATAGCACTTCAATATTAAAGTTTCATCATGATATTGATTCAAAGGGCGACTGGATATCACGAGGCCAGGGAGTGATCTAAGACAATAGCATATTCTGATTTAACACAATCACTTCCATTCATATCAAATCACAAAAAGCAGCGAAATTTTATTGGACATTTTTATTCTTGAGCTCAATCAGACGTTTAAATGCAAAAACAATATTCCCTATTAACACAAATAGAGTTCCTGTTCAATATACTGTAAAGTGACATTACAACATGCATGCTGTCTGACTGATCTTCT
The DNA here is from genome assembly GCA_032718565.1 of Distichodus sexfasciatus. Taxonomy (NCBI): domain Eukaryota; kingdom Metazoa; phylum Chordata; class Actinopteri; order Characiformes; family Distichodontidae; genus Distichodus; species Distichodus sexfasciatus. The sequence continues at coordinate 1,872,565 of JAVGVS010000074.1, forward strand.
CATTTTGGATCGATGCTGTGGGCTTGATGATCATTGAGTCGATGTGTCAGTGTAGATCGATGTGTCGTTACGCATTACAGTGAATCATTACAAGTGTATTAGCCGTTGCCTTATATAATTATAGTCAGTTGAACTGTTTAAAAGCAAGTGGTTTTATTTGCTGTTTTTAAGATTTGATGCCAATTCTCATTTTTTTAAATTCCAAAAATGATGAGAAATCACCATCATGCTGACAAAGAGTTATCAGTACAGCCTTTGGTTCCCGAATCTGGTTCCAGAAAAGTCTGCAGGTGGAGATATAACCCCTGCTGTATCAGCTCCCAAAAGAGAGAACTGGAAGGCAAAATGTAAGAAGTAACAACGGTCACTAATAGAACTGGAACAGATTAAATCTGCACGGTTTCTCTCATGGGTTGTCACGTCAAAAAAAATCTTACCTTCACATTACATTTCCCGCCATTTAAAACACTTGACAATACCCAGGAAGCATTTAACAACAGGATCAATTGTGTCTCTTCCTCAGCGTGTGAGATGTTTGCCGACACCATGTACAACACGGTGTGGACGCTGGGCTGCAGGCCCTTTATGAACAGCCAGCGAGCAGCGTGCATGTGCGAGGGAGAGGAGAAGGATGAGTTGTAAAGCTCCTGGGGCTGAAGTCTGACACACCACAAGCCAAGCGCCTGCCAAACAAACTTGCAGAGGCTCCGAGGACTCCGAAGTGGAAATTAGTTTCTAAACTGGTGCTAAAGACTTGTTTTGAGTAAATAAGAACGCCGTGCTCAGCTCCCAGAATTCTAGTTCTCGGTATTGTTATATGTGATGGTGGATTTATCTTTAAGGTATTTAACAGATGGAGTGTTGGTCTGGAGGATAAAGAACGTTTGCTTTAAGACGGGTTTGTTCCAAATGAATCAGTAAAAACGAAACACCACCCCAACACTAGACTAATAGATGATATGAAATGTCGAGCAGGAGGTTTAAGAGGCAGAATTACACTAACCCAGTATCTTCTAAATATGTCAGTATGTGCGCTGAACTGTATATAATACATTGTAATTTATTAAAGTATAACATTATACAATTAAACTTGTTTTATTTATTTTTTTCTATACACTCCTACGCTATGGTTGATTAGGTTGATGTCAGAAAGTGGTTGAAGTTATGAAATACTTTTTAACTAATATTTTTTAACTTGGCTGTTTTTCAATAATAATAATAATACTACAATTCTTGATCTTTACATCGCTACTGCTTTAAAACCATTACATTTACATTAACATTTAGCAGAAACTTAGAGCAACTGCCAATTTCAGGAAGTTTCCCTGAGCCACTTATCACGTGCGTGATTGTCATTGTGAACACAGCACAGCACACAGTGCACCACAACAAAAATGTGACCTCTGCATTTGACCCATCCGTGAAGGCGCAGTGGGCAGCCAACAAGGGCAGCAGTGCTTGGGGACAGTACCTTGCTCATGAGGACCTTAGTGGTAACTTTACCGGTCTGAGACTCGAACCGGCGACCTTCTGATCACGTGGTGAACACCCTAACCGTTACACCACCAACTGCCTTGGGTCTAAGGTCTTGCTCAGAGACCCAGTGGCGGTAGAGCTGGCGGTAGGATTCAAACCCATGACCTCGACGCCATGACTTAACCGTGTACAGTAAAACACAGTGATGCCAAGACGGTCTAAAGGGATTCCAAGCCTCAATGTCAAGACAGTATTCCATAGCGTAACAGTTAGGGACGTTCGCCCCGTGATGGGATGGTCACCGGTTCGAATCACAGACTGGTAAAGGTGCCGTCCCCAAGCGCTGCCCATGTTAGCTGGCCACTGCTCCTTCACGAAAGGGTCAAATGCAGAGGTCACATTTCGTTGTGGTGCACTGTGTGCTGTGCTGTGTTCACAATGACAAATAATCACTCACTTTCACTATAGTATTTTTGTAAACCTACAATAAATTGCAATGACAATAGCAAGAAACATTTACTGACTGCAAATTTATTGAAAGTTGACAAACAGTAAGTTAGTGTAGTCACTGCTAATGTCAAACATATTGTGAAGTAAACTGATCATTGTGAATATTCATGTTTGTGTTATAAATAATAAAGAAAAATAGACTTTTAAAGGTAACTGAAACAATAAAGGAAATAACAGAAATGCTACATATCGTCCGTTAGCCCACAGCAATGCAAATTTAAGGCCAAAAGGTGCAACAATGAGGATTTTATGAGATTTAGATTCATATCAACGAGTAATAGAGTGACGGAAGACATTCAGCAGCTTCACGTGAGAGTGACTGTAGAGTGTGTTCATAGCATATTTACGGTAGAGCGGCGTATGTGTGTCATGGGTCGGGCAGTATGATGATGGGTCCTCCAGTCAGTGTGTGCTGTTCCTGGTGTTGCTCGGTCCACAGGGTTCGTCTCAGACGTCTGCGGCAGCCTTGAGTGCAGCGAGACTCTTCCTGCTGTCCACACACCAACACCCGGCAGTGCAGGTACACCTCCTACACACACACGCAAAATATCATCAACGTTATTCTGAAATACAGTTCACACTCTGCTTTCTTCTCTGCAGTTATCTACGTGAGCAGCAGCAAAAGTGGACAAAATGCTAAACTCCATGACTTGAGTTGAAGCATAAACAGTTGTGATGAAAAATGACTCCAGTACAGATAAACGAGCCTTGCTCCATGTGTTGACGTGAGTTTAAGTACTGGCGCATTCGCATTGAAAATTTCTTTATAATGTTCAATTATTTTTATTGTTGCAAATGTTGACAGCAGTTGGTAGCGTAACCGTTAGGACGTTCGCCCCCTGATCGGAAGGTCGCCGGTTTGAATTCAAGGACCACTGAGGTACTCATGTGCAAGGTGCCGTCCCCAAGCACTGCTCCCCGGGTGCTGCCCATGTCAGCTGCCCACTGCTCCTTCACGGATGGGTCAAATGCAGAGGTCACATTTCGTTGTGGTGCACTGTGTGCTGTGCTGTGGTGTGTTCACAATGACAAATAATCACTCACTTTCACTTAAAAAAGGATAAGCGTAGGTGGGTGGATGGATGGGTGTGTAGTGGATTGATGGGAGGGTGAATGGGTGGTTGTGAATGGGTGGGTGGATTGATGGGTGGGTGGGTGGTTTGGTTGGATTGCGTATAGTTATAAATCAAAATAATTTTGGTCGATCATGTCATTAATGACACTTTGCTCCAAACGTTTTAAGCATTTTTTTGGAGTTTAAGGTCATGTTATGTAGAACATAATAACCACTTTGTTGCAAATGTAATTCTGAATGAAGCACTAAAAGAATTTTGAAAATCTGTCAACACTGGCCACTCATCGTAAAGTAACATTTCACATTCTGAATTAAAACAACACAAATCTTCTCCATTTGAAAAATCTTAAAATGGGCTTCAGTTATGGTCTTGGTGGCTCTGGTGAGAAATCTAGGTCTTCATCATCTTTGTTTCCTGTAGTGGTAGCCATCAGTAACTTGGAGTCAAAAGTACAATATTTGTCTTTCAAATATAAAGGGGAAAAATAAAATTTCCCCAAAAAGAGTACTCAGGTAAACATTACTGTGTTACTGTGTTACTCACACCTCACCATGACTCTACAAGTATGACAGCACACAGCTCTGACTCACTCTGTTGTCGCTGCCGATGAACTTGAACACTGGAACCTGGTAGTGTTTTGAGAGCTGATCTTTAGCTGTGACCTGACGCACGGTGTCGTCCGAAATACAGCTGGAAAAAAACACAACACCACTCTTAATAAATAGTAGCATCCATTCATTTGCAGGATAAGTTCAGAAATGTTGATACACACACACATATATATATATAATTTACAGGCAGTTAGTAGTGTAACAGGGAATTCGCCCTCAGAAGGGCGCTGGTTCGAATCCCGGACCAGTAAAGGTACCACTGAGGTGCTCATGAGCAAGGTACTGTCCCCAACCACTGCCCACGTTAGCTTCCCACTGGAGGGGTCAAATGCAAAGGTCACATTTGGTTGTGGTTCACTGTGTGGTGTGTTCACATTGACAATCACTCACTTTCACTTTCACCCTTATTTCATGCTCCTCAGCTCTTTTAGATCAAGTAGGAAAAAGAGTTTTAACATGAAGTTGTTTATTTATCTCCAGCGTTGGCCTGATACTGGAATATCCATTGTTAATTAATAATATCTAGACCACTGGTAATACTGAAACATGAATGTTTATCTCTGCGTGACTTATTGTTGGTAGAGACATAGTAGAGAAGTTGAGCTGTTTGTGCAGGATGTGCTGTGTGGACATATCTATCATTTTGCACATCCTTTCTACACAGACGACAGACTGCAGTTTAAGTTTGAGCCACGTGACTCCACCATGTCCTGAAGAATTTGGGTTAAACAAATGCAGTTGTGTTTTTGGGCTCAAGCAACGGACCTACAGCATGTTTTTTGCATAATCACAGTAATCCTGTGCCGTTACCAAAAATAAGTAAGGATAAAGGATTTTTCATGTTTTATTCTGACACTGCAGCTTGACCTGGTGAAAATCGCAGCTTGAAACTAACGATGACAAGTCTCTCACTGATGTAAGTTCACAGCGGAAATCCACGTCAGGATCTCACCTGGACTTTTGGACAAGGGCTTCAAGTATTGTCCGATCTTTCGTGCCTGTGTACCGAGTGGTTCTCTGTTTTGGTCTTGACTGGTTTTTGACTCAACGTGTTGAACCCACATATTTTTGCAAGTTGTTTTGATGTACACTTTGGTCTGCTTTCTGGTCTTATCTGTTTCTCATGCACTATGATGACCTTAGTTTTTGGTATTGGGTGCATGTGGGTGCACCCTATCCATTATGCTACCAGTTGCCCCTGAATAAGACCCGATGTCTCTCCGCGTCATCAAGCATGAACACCCACCCGTCCTTGATGAGGTAATATTTGAGAGGCTGGTCGGCCCTGGGGCCCGGCGTAGCGAAGCAGCTCTCCACCAGCGTGGCCAGGCCTTCCACTCGCTCCTGTGGCTCCACGCCGAAGTAGAGGGCGTCGCGCAGGCGCAGCTGCGGAGGGGTGCTGTAGGGCTCGGAGAAGGCGGCGCTTTTGAATAGCTCCAGCGTGAAGGGGAAGACGCCCTGGCTGTGGGCCAACAGCTCCAACGCCGTGCTGCGCAGGCTGGGCAGGAAGCCGTCCGACACCTCGTACTGATCTGGGAACTCACACGTGATGGGCAGCAGCAGCTTACTGGTGCGCACGATCACGTCCCCGCTGCTGCCCGGACTGGACTTGGGAAGACCGGTTACCAAGTTTGTACCCACGATCTTGTCATCGATCACCTAGAGAGAGAGACAAAGGTCGGGTGGGAGGAATGAAGGATTTCTGATATTAAATGAAATAAAAAACAAAGGAGAGAGACAGGTTGGTTGTATGGATGGATGAGTGGATGGGTGGATGAGTGGATGGATGGATGAGTGGGTGCGTGAAAGGATGGGGGGGTGAGTTAGGGAGGATGGTGCGTAGGTGTGGGAATGGAAGGATGGGTGGATAGATGGGTGGCTGGGTAGGCGTATGGAGGGATGGATTGGTGAATGAATGGATAGATGTATGTATGTATGTACGGGTGGGTGATTGGGTGGGTTAACAGATTTGGGTACTTGCGTGGAAGGATGGGTGGATGGATGGATTGGTGGGTGGGTGGATGGGTGGGGAAGGAAGATGGATGGATGAACAAGTGGGTGGGTTAATGGATGGACATGTGTGGGTGGGTGGGTTATGGTGGGTGGATTGATGAATGGATGTGGTGGGGTGGATGGATGGTGTGTAGTGGATTGAGTGGGAGGGTGGGTGGGAGAATGGGTGGGTTGATGGATGGTGGGTGGTGGGTGTATTGATGGAGTGGGTGGGTTGATGGATGGGTGGGTGCGTTGAAGTGGGTTGATGGGTGGGTGGGTGGAATTGGGTTGATGGGTGGATTGATGGATGGGTGGGTGGGTTGATTGGTGGAGTGGGTGGGTGAATGGGTGGATTGATGGGTGGGGGTGGTCGTTGAGTTGATGGATGAGTGGGTGGTTGATATGGGTGGTGGGTGGGTTGATTGGTAGGTGCGTTGGGTGAATGGGTGGTTGGGTGGATTGATGGGTGGGTGGGGTTGATTGGTAGGTGGGGTGGGTGAATGCGTTGGTTGGGTGAATGGGTGGATTGATGGATGGGTAGGTTGATGGATGAGTGGGTGGGTTGATGGTGGGTGGGTGGAGTGATGAATGGGTGGGTTGATGAATACTGGATTGGATTGATGGGTGGGTGGGGGTGAATGGAGTGCTCAGGATTGATGGGTGGGTGGGTTGATGGGTAGGTGGTGGGTATTTGAATGGGTGGGTTGATGGGTGGTTGGGTGGGTGGATTGATGGTGGGGAGGTGAATGGGTGGATTGATGGGTGGGGTGGGGTGAATGGGTTGGATTGATGGGTGGGTGGAGATTGAATCTTGGATTGATGGGTGGGTGGGTTGTTTGGACAATGAACCCAGTGGGTGGGTGGTTGGGTGGATTGATGGATGGTTGAGTGAATGGGTGGATTGATGGGTGGGTGGGTGAGTGAATGGGTGGATTAATGGGTGGGTGGGCTAGTGGGTGGGTGACTGGATAGATAGGTTCCACCTATCTATATAACCTACCCATCAAGAAGAGAAGTCTGTAAGGAAGCGATTTCCTAAATAAAGAGAGAGGGAGTTTTTAATATATATATATATTTGCCAAAGACAACAAGCAAGAAGAGAGAGGAGGTTCAATAAAAGATTTTCTGAGCGAGGAGATGAAACAATAATGGAGAAAACAAGGGTCAATAATTGAAAGAGATTTCAGGACAGATTTCACACAAGGAGTGATTTTGCTTAAGAGAAAGATTTTGGGGAGAAAGAAATTAATGGGAGGCATGGGGGTGGGGGACAGGGGGGTTTCTAGTGGAGAGACTTGAGGGAGATTCTGTAATAAATGCACCACTGGATTTTAAACGAGTGTAACACTTCATAAAATGCTAATGTTACTAACTACTAATGAAAACGTGTGTTAATGTGATTTCATTTGCACCTCGAGAACCTGACCCGACTCCCCGAAGCTCCCGTCTCTCTCTCTCTCTCTCTCTCTCTCTCTGATGGAGCTGCCCTTATAGTGTTGGAGTGATGAATGAGGGTGATTAGCGCGTCTCCCGGGACATACTCACCTTGACCACGGTGCCACAGCTCTTCAGGCTGAAGCGCAGGTTGACGTGAGTGCCGTTGGAGATGCCACGACACGACACGTTGGACAGGAACTCAGCCTCCCACTGGAGTCTTTGGGGAACTGAAACCTGGACGAGCTGGGGTCACACTGCACAGGGACTGTGCGGGACACACACACGCACACACACACAAACACACACATAAATGCCTCATTTGTTGGTGTGTATACTACACTATACTGCTGGGATTGAGTGAAATATACTTGCCCTGATCAGTGATGTATTTTTGCCTATCACAGGGGCCCTGCCACACACACACACTCACTGCCTCATGTGTTTTAATATTTTTTGGGTAGCTTTATGCAAAAATGAGTTTTTGTTTTAGCACGTTGGCACAGTGGTTAAGCGCTGCAGCCCTCACAGCCAGCTCCTGGGTTGAGCGGGTTAGCCGTGGGGCCTTTATGTGTGGAGTTTGCATGCTCTCCTCGTGTTGCCGTAGGTTTCCTCTGGGTGCTCCGGTTTCCTCCCACAGCATTTTAGGTTAACTGGTGACTCTAAATTGGCCCCGTAAGCTGTTAGTGATCGTGTGAGTGTGTGTGCCCTGCGGTGTGTGCTGGGTTGATCCTGCTTGCCCATAGTTCCCGGTCCCCCCGCGGCCCCAGTTGGGATTATTCGATTTGGATGACGAATGAACGAATGATTTTTGTTTTTATTGTGGTAATTTTTCTATGACATTTTTACTGAGATAGTGAGTGGGATTTATTCATTTTTTACTAAAATACTCAAATTATTCTGTTCAAAAATATATGCCCGCCACACACCCCCAAAACACACACAACTTTTCTATATTACAGATGTGTCACACGTGCATTGTACTGTACATGGTTCCATAAAAAAAAAATCAAATAAGGTTAATATTTTTATCGCTTCAATTAATCACCTGTCATTACATCACAAATGCAGACATGGAGCGATTCTGCGTCAACGCGTCAGCAGACCATAATCAGAAATATCGGGGTTTTTCAACTGTTGGTCGAGATTTTTTCTCCAAACACTTCGTATGATTTAGAATCTTTATGAACAATGAACAATAGAAAATATCTATTTTGCAAATCTAGGTACAAAAAACTCACCCCTCACACACACACACACACAGTGGACAGCTGCAGACTACTGCGTGTAGTCTGAATGATGGACCCTGGGGACTATATCATTATAGCGTTGCTTGGTGATTTTCTGGCTGCAGCATAAGTCCTAGAAAATCTGATGGAGGCATTGTGATGCATCGAGATATCGAACCGTTAGACCAGTGAGGTCCACCTCTAATTTACAGTATTGATTATTTGTCATTGTGAACCGCGGCTGCAACACAGTGCACCTAGCGGCTTATGTGACCTCTGCATCTGACTCATCCGTGAAGGAGCAGTGGGCAGCTGACATGTGCAGCGCCTTCCGGGGAGCAGTGCATGGGGATGGTACCTTGCTCATCAGTGGTACCTCAGTGGTACCTTTACCGGTCCTGGGATTGAAGCAGCAACCTTCTGATCCGCAGGGGCGGGCGCCCTGGCTGATTATGCCATCAGCTGCCCCCCACGTGCATTTGAAACAATTAGGTACCTCTTGAAGTGTATTGCCACATATTTTTCCCCAAAAATTAAGCTAATCTCTGCAAAAGAACAGGCCCCTCAGCCAGTTGCTCATGAAGACCCCCCATATGTTCCTTCTCTTTTTGTGTCTTTTTAAATAAACGTTTCATGTTTGCATCATATGAAAAAAAAAAAAAGGTTGTCACTAAACCTAACCCTTATAATGTTTGTTTTCACTTCTTGGGGGCTTTGTTTTTGAATGTCGAGTTAGTGTTTTTCACTTATATTTTTTTTCCAAATTCAAATTCATTTGATGTAAATGAACATGTTGCTTTAGCAAATTTTATTTGCCTGTTCAGTTATGTTTTTAACAATCATCCTTCTTCTGAAGGACAGTTATGTAACACTTAAACAGACACACACAGGAAGCTGAGTGGATGTGAGGAGTGTGTGCTGGGCATAACTGACCTGACAGATGCGTTTATCTTCCCCCAGCATCAGGCCTCTGGGGCAGTGGCAGTAGTACGAGTCCTGCTCCTCTGCACAGCCGTGGCTGCAGCCCCCATTGACGTTGTGGCACCCTGCGATGGCTGCACAGAGGAAAATTAGTCATCGGCAACACAAACCAGCTGTAGCATGTAGCATTAACGCACAAACTCGGCAGAATCTCACCGCTGCATGTCTGCATGTCGGAGTTAAGAACGCGGCCTGTACCGCACTCGCACCGCCGCGAGCCTTTGGTGTTAGCCTTTACTTCAGCGCAGCATGGTTATCATTCTCCCTGCATTTGATGTGTCTGAGTGAATGTGACAACAAAAGAATGGGAAAATAATTAAAGGAAAGAAGAACAGTGAGGAAATGACGTCTACAGAACTTAATACTAAACACAGTTTTGGACTTTGACATACAGATTATCTGAAACTCACGTCAGTAAAATAATGGTTCTTTACAAAGAAAAGGACTCCAGTAGTAAAACTCACCCACTAGAATAGTACTTACACTGCGCTCCAAAAGTTTGGAAACGCCCCGGTTAAGTGGGGTTTCGGACGATATGTGAGTCTGCAGCCAGGCTCGTCGCTTGGCTCAAATTTTTAAAATTGAGTTATTATGTTTCATGAAGGGCATAAATCAAGCTTCAACACGATACCTATATGGAATGAATGGGCGACATATGACTGAGATATCAACATTCAAAGGAGTCGGGTTTCTCCTGTCACGCCAAGTGAGAAACGGAGAAATCTGCCTTTGAATTGACTATCGTCGTAGCACTCACAGACGCTTGAATGCTTGATGTGACTCGTTGCTTTTACGGTAGCCTCGCTGCATTCACAGCCACACGGATAGCCTACCTGCGTTAGGTTAACTGAACTCGGGAGACGAAGATGGATTCAGGAGAAATATCTTCACGCTAGTCAACCAGTGGATTTACCGTAAATATTGAAGTAGAGCGGTCAAAACAGAAACTTTTAACATTCTGCTGAATTGAATTCCTCACCTCAAAGTCACCTTTTAGGATGGAAAGGGTAAGGATTTTTCCAGCAAATTTATTCACAACAGTACAGTATAGACCTTCACTGTTTCAAAACACTAAAAGCAAAAATCAACATTTTACTTACATAACTTATAAGCAGCTCGTTTTTCTTGGAAACCTCCGTTGCGACAAGCGTCTGGTTTTGCAGTGCAGTATATCAGCATAAATCCTTATCATTTTTTGGAGCAAATACATTAAAGTAACTTGACATTATCTTTGGATACCAGCAATAATAATTTTTATTTTGATTACATAATAACGGCAATATAAGTCAGACATGCCTCTTTTGCCAGCTGTAGTGTCTAGTTACTGGTTTAAGCTTGGCCCAGGTTTTTAAAGAAAGTTTTTTTGTCCTTTTACCTTAAAGCTTCAACAATTGATTGGTTCACTGACAGCTCGGACGCCGGATTATGCCGAGCTGTAATAGCTGATAATGGTGGATTTTCTATGTATAAATAAATTGTTTATGTAATAAAATATGTTTTGGTAGTTTGTGTTGTCCTTATCAGTGCAACATTATCCTGGGGAATTTAAAAGGATTCATGGCAATACTGGCATCAAGCCCCACTTGCCAGGGCGTTTCAAACTTTGGAGGGCAGTGTGAAGTCAAGTGCCTGATATACATTTTATTATTAAAAATATTTTGTTGTTAAAAATAAAGGTTAGTGTTTACAAAAAAATACTTGAGTTTCATTCATTTCATTCTTTATCTGAACTGCTTCATCACTAGTGCCGTCACGGGGACTGGAGCCTATCCTGGGACTGTGTGTGAGGCAGGACCAGCAGGAGGATGCCAGCATCCTGCAGGGCTTTATACTACACACTCATTCACCCTATGAGACACATTAGAGTCATCAATCAACCTAAAGTGCATGCTTTTGGACTGTGAGGAAAAGGAACACAGGGAGAATCCACAAACTCCAAACAGAAAAGGCCTCGGCTGACCCGGGGATCGAACCCAAGACAACTAACCTTGCAGAATGAGGCCACAGCATAACCACTGCGCCTCCAAGTCCTAAAAAGTTAACACCTTGATTGATCGCTCCCGGTACAGAGAACTGAGCAGGAAAGGCTTTAACAGATAAATTAAATGTAAACAAACAGATGCAAGCAGCACATCAACGTACAGATAGAATCTCGTGTAAAATCTCAAACAACAAATTCCTAAACATAACCTGTTCAACACCAAACACATAAACAAGGCAAAAACACTGCGTGGAGTCTCTGATAAGGAAAGCAACTAATGGAATCTACACTGCTATGGCTAACCATGCATGCCGTATATCATATGAAAGCCCAGACTCCGCAGATTACGCAGATAATGTTTTTTTGGGGAACATGATTTATTTTTCATGTTCTGCTGTGTTGCATCTTCCGTTATTCTGATCCAGTATCATGTAATCTCACAAGTGTTACCCTTATAATGATACCAAAAGCATGAACATAGACATTGTGATTGCTGAGATATACACGTTATTTTGGGTACCTTTTTAGAGCAAAATCATACAAAACAGTCCCAGGGCTTAACGGGTTAAGTCATTTGCTTGTCTTCATAATTATGACTCCAATTGTCAAATTTGTTTCATTTCAAAAACTCAGGAAAAGCATCATCACTTTGGGACTGAATAACGGGAACATGCTTGGTCATGTTTTATGAACAGGTTATGTCCTGGGTTTGATCTCCGTGGGGACTTTCTGTTTGGAGTTTGACTGGTCTCCCACACAGTCCAAAAGCAAGCAGCTTAGGTTTGACAGATCGAATGGCCCCCATAAGGTGTGTGCGACTGCCCAGGGTTGGTCCCCGCAACTGGATCCGCATGAATAAATTAGTCTGCAACATGTAACAAGTAATTAGAATGAGATTATCAGTAAAAATGTACTGGAGTAAAAAGTTTCATTACAATTGTGTTCTTTTAGAAAGTTAGTAACAGTAGAAAGTACAGTTACTCAAGCGCTACGTACCACTGGGTTTAGGTTTAACAGCAGGGAGTAAGCGGTGGAGTTTTGTTTGAAAAATGGAGGAAAGTGACAGTACGGAGGAACTACTTGAGAGAAAGAGCAAGACAGAAAAGAAAACTGGCAATTTCGTGAAGATGAGGACTAATAAAATCAAGTCATCAGCGGACGATAATTTACACAATGACAGGGTTTTCATAGCCGGACCTGACATCCCTAATTAGATGAGAATCTGGTGCAATATCCCTCCAATCTTCCGTCCCACACTTGAGTCCATCTTTCATTCTGCCCTCCTGTCTCTGTTCATGTCTTCTTTTGTCAGTCAGAGGACAACTATTTTTTCCCCCACATCTCTCTGCGCCGGCTTAACCAGTTATTATACAGGACATCGATATCTTTATTACAAAAGATAACAACATTTCAGCCATCTAAATTCCAGACATTAGGAGAGGCTTTTCTACTTTAAAGTGTGAAGTTACCCATAAACATGTTTGTCTGACTTAGCCAGGCTTTGAAAGAATGTCATTTGTGACCCTCCACGGCAAAACCAGTCGCTTATGCATAGCGAGTTTCAGCTTAGCGTTCGTTTGTGGGTAAAATGTTGGATTTTTGGTTTTTAGTGTTTTGAAACAGTGGAAGGTCTATACTGTACTGTTGTGAATAAATTTGGCTGAAAAACTTAGCCTTTCCATCCTAAAAACGTGACTTTTCTTGAGGTGAGAATTCAGTTAGCAAATGTTAAAGTTCTGTTTTTGACCGCTCTACTTCATATTTACGGTGAATCACTGGTTGACTAAGCGTGAAGATATTTCTCCTGAATCTATCTCCGTCTCCGGGTTCAGTTAACCCTAACGCGGTAGGCTTCTCCGTGTGGCTGTGAATGCAGCGTGAAGCTACCGTAATAACGTAACGCGACCGCACCAAGCGTCTGTGAGTGCTCTGGCGATAGTAAATAAAGAGCAGATTCCTCCGTTTCTCACTTGGTGACAGGAGAAACCCAGCTCTTGAATGTTGATATCTCAGTCATATGTAAATCGATTCATTCCCATAGGTATAGATTTTGGAAAGCAGTTGCCTTTCAGAGATAACTCCAATTTTGTAGAATTCGGCCGAAACTGGTTTTTGCCATGCAGAGTCACCTGCTCGTCCAAAACCCCCTTAACGAGCGTTCAAAGCGTTTTTGTGGAGATTACATTTATGGAATCTAAATATTAAATAACGGTTTGGCCTGTGGTGTTCTGTGGTAACTGAAATGCTGTGTGATCTGTAAAAGTAAAGATTCCTTATAAATAAAGGTTAAATTCATCATTTGAATTTGGTGTGATCTAGTGATTAGTGAATTTAAGTGATTAGTTGTCATTGTGAACACAGCACAAGAAATTGTGTTTTTTGCATTTGACTCATCCATGAAGAAGCAGTGGGCACCTTTTGGCAATGACACCAGGAGAGCAGTGCTTGGGGACGGTACCTTGCTCATGAGTATCTTAATGGTACTTTTACTGATCATCAGACCAAATCCCTAACTGTTGTGCTAGAAATTGATCCACTCGCCTCTGGGCCAAGAGGTCGTAGGTTTGAATCCTACGACCCTGAGCAAGACCCTTAACCCCAAGTTTCTCTGGGCAGACTTCCCCTGAAATGAGGAAAAATGGAAGTGGGTTCGGGGATAGCAGTGTCTCTTGGCTTGTCGCATGAGTGTAAATCAAGGTGCGCAGATTTGGTGGTCAGTTACAAAAATTCAGCAGGTGATGACACCCAGGCAGGTCTGACATCTGGCCCCAGGACAGTGCCAGCAGAACAGTAACCTCAGGGTTAGCTGGACCAATCGAGTCACTACCTCCTCCTGCGTCGCGAATATATAGAAATCTACCACACACACATAAGCAGTTAGTTTGTCTTCCATTCTGCAAATATAAAGCAGCCAGACTGTGAACAAACTTACAGCGCAATACGTGAAAACACACAGATGGTCGCGGCAGCCGGTACACGTAATAACCCCTGGGACAGGCCTTCACTTCCACTGTCCCCTTCCAATGACAGCAGTCTTCGTTGAAACTGGCACATGTGGGCAATGTGACGACACCGTCGGTGGCTTTTGGGTGGGTTCCGTTGAGCCAGATGGGTGCGTGGGTGCCACAGTGGTTCTCCTCGGCGCAAAAAAGGTGGGCATGGGCGTGCCGCCATTCTGTAAGCGGTACCCACTCTTTCAACCCGCCGTGATCACACGAGGCACACCGGCTGAGTTGTTGACGTGGTAGTCAGTGTTCCGCCAGGGTTCATTTAGGCTGATGTAGGCGGAACAGGGTCAGCTAAGCTTGAGGTGGGCGAGATTCAGATGACAAAGGTTAGGAGTCGAAGTAGATGATCTTATGTTGAAATAATTTACTTATTTGGGGCTGGTGATGGTGTAGTGGTAAAATACTCCGATATGGAACAGAAGTTTTGTATGTCTTATCAACTTCTAGCACTACCACCATTAAGCGCTTAAGCAAGACCCTTAACACTAAGTGGCTCTGGGGAGACTGTCCCTTTTGTTAGGACATGTGCTTTGCTCTGGATAAGAAGAGTCTGATAAATGGAGTGTCAATTTTACATTTTAACAAGGCGTTGACAAAAGGGTGGTACAAAACTAAAAGGTGGTTAAAATATCAACAACAAGATGAACAGGAGATTTAAAGGGAAGATATTTAAAGTGAGTGATTAGTTGTCATTGTGACACAGTGCACCACAACGAAATGTGACCTCAGCATTTGACTCATCCAAGAAGGAGCAGTGGGTAGCTCAGGCAGCGTTCAGGGGAGCAGTGCTTGGGAACAGTACCTTGCTCACGAGTACCTCAGTGAAACCTTTACTGGTCAGCTCAGTTATTCTTAAAATAAAAAAAACAAAATCTACTTTTTCTTTTTAAGATTTTCTGGCTTGTTAAGATTTCTTTTTTTTGCAGTGTATGGATGGCCTGTTAGCAGCATCCATGTGAATTTATTTCACGTGAATTAGCGCTAGCGTGCACCTTACACTGCAAAAATGATCTTAACAAGCCCAAAATCTGGCAATCTATTTTGTTTTAAAATAACTGACATTTAGAACTTAATAATAGTAATGAGATAAATAATCTAATTTTTAAAAACAATTATCTTAAGAAAATGCTGATTATAGAACTTCTTAAAATGAAATAAGAAATTTAATTAAAAAAGAGAAACGGACAGGTTCTCATGCTCTCTCCCTACGAGAAGAAATTCATGACAACTTTGCTTATTTTAAGAATATTAACATTATTAAACATGGAAAAAGGGAAAGGTTTTTGTCTTGTTTTAGGAGATCTTTACAAGATCAATTTCTCACTATATTGGCGATAGTACGGCGATTCTGGTTCCTTCTTTCTTATTATCCCTTTCTTTTTTTTCTTTTCTGATGCTGATTTTTTGCAGTGTACGCCCTGGTTTTTGAGTGAGGTGTAGGCAGCAGCGGCTTATTTGCATTTAGGAATACTAATGAGAAACAGCCTGTTCTGAAAGGGACTGAAATAGAGGGGGTAAAGCTTAGTGAAAATGCTGAAGTACTTTTCAGCAACCAGAGACATGTTTGAGTGGAGCTCTTTGCTTGTTGAAAAAAGAGGGTATAATATGGGACCTTTGGTCATCTTCCAGTTTAGTGTGGAATAAAAAGATGAATTTTATATCCAAAACTATTCTATATGTGTGTGTTCAGAATTAGCACTGGTAAGTGGCTCTGACTATCTCTCTAACTTGTCATGTTCTAACTGTCAGTAGAAGGTTAGGTTAGTGGTGTGAAACAAGCAGTCCCGAGGTTGATCAGGGCAGGACCCTTTCTTGCCACTGAGTTGATTCTATTTCAAAAGAAAGCCTCAATTTGCAGAAAACAAAGCAACGCCTGGTCAATCGATATCTCCCTTTCTGAGCTAATTGAGAAAACAAGCTGCTGCATGCAGCCCTGCTGGACAAATGGACATGAAGAATAATGCAGCAGCGGGGAGGACTGGCCGGTAATCACAGTGTCAGTGGGTAATAAGGCGTAGAGAAGTGATGTTTCCCTTTACAACAAATGACCTTTGAAAGCTGCCAATGTGGAACACACTTCGCATAATCTTCAACTATATTAAAAGGAAACAAGTGCAACTGGGGAATAAATTAATAGAATAAACTTTATAAAATTGACTATTGCTCCTAGATTTGAGAGTAAAAAATCTTAATAAATAATATGGCAGCTGATAAAATGATTTTGATTTTAATGTCTTTTAAGCCAGCTATAAAATAGCATCCTTACAAGGTCCAAATACTAGCATCCTCATTTACCTATATAATGGATCTGTATATATATTTGCATTATTTTAATTAGTGGAAAAAGGCAAAACCAAAGTTTATTTATAGAGCACATTATCATACACAGGGGGTCATTCAATGTGCTTTTGCAAAACAGGATAAAAAAGATTAAAAAAGAAAGTAATGGAAAAAAGGAATAAAAAATTAAGAAAAAATGCGAATAAAAACAATTAAAAAGCTCTATAAAATAGTTTAAAATCAGGCACAATTGTGACCCCGCCTGTGAAAACCATTAAAATGTAAATCTAAATATGAAATAAAGAAGCGTCCAAAGTAGTCATAGCCGAGAAAAATGTCAACAATATGCCATATGGGTTTATTGCAGTAAATAGATTATGTACTGGGGTTTTCGGTGTATTTGAAAATATATTTCTAACAGGATAAATAGCGAAATTCATGATTTTTAAATGCCTTCGTTTCCATTTTCCTGAAAATACCAGAGAGTTCAACCCGTAAACATTGATTGCTTTTCTAAGGTCTTTGGGATTACTTTATGTGCATTTGATTTGGGTGTTATTCGGTTTTAGGAACTACTGTTCTATAGTATAAAAGTGCATACAGACATTAAGATCAAAGTAATGGCATCATGACAGTCACGTCCAGGTAGAAGGAGGTAGAAAAATTGCGACTTTAGCCGGATGCTGCTTTCTGTGTGTGTTGCTTGTGTCACTGTGTACACATCAGAAACAGTGCTTTGTTTTCGGTAGATGAACATTTTTTCAATCTAACAGGCCTGTTTTCATCGACATTTTATGTAGTATCTCTCTCTCAAAAAAAAAACGCCAGCGCTAACTCGAGGGGTAATTCTGAGGTAATTTTTTTCCATCCCCATGGCAGCGCCAATAAGCAAGAACAGAAAGGTAGCGAGTGTTTAAACAACCTTTTTAATGGTGATATGCATGCTTTTTTAGCCATAAATATATATCAACTCAATTTAAAAAGTATCAGAATTTTCCATAAATGTGTCATATATCGCAAATGGGAGAATGTAAGCTTTAATTTGGTATATGACACACAGTCAGGATAATTATGGTTCAAAGATGCATCAGTGTTGAAAATGTGTTATTACATTGAAATTTCTCAAAAACCTGTTTTTCTGAGCCTGTAATTTGCCAAATCTTTGACATGGCCTTACTTGGTCCCAGTAAAGATATCAAGGTGAAATTTTCAGAAAATGTTCTTTAAATTATGTAGAATTATTTTATGTATAAAACAGAGTTGCCAAAAAAATGACTTTAGCTAGATTTATACGTAGGCAGGGGTCACAAATTGATTTTAAAAAGGTTAAAAAATAATGATATTCCATGGATTAATATCACTGAATTCATATAAATATATACTATTAAGCATGCCTTTCCTTTCCTTTCCTTTACTGCTGATAAGCCCTGCAGTCTGATGATAGCTTTGTCTCTTTAGGATTTTCGGCTAATAGAGGAAATATCACAGAAGCCAAGATACAGAGGAGCAGGTCAAGGCATCATGCTGTAAGCAAGTTTTACTTGCCGCCATCTCTAATCCTCCTCCCCATCTGCCACATTCTCCGAGCCGTAATATGCCTTGAAGTAGGCGAATAAAACTTCATTATTTCTTCAACAGCTTTGCTGTTCTCCAGCTGAATAAAGACATTTTTGATTGATGCTCCCAATTTGAATCAATGCATTCTCAAGACAATGACATTCATTATCTGTTCTAATTTCAGCTAAGCTAGAAGGATATGAAATATGAAACGACATAAGCTTCCTTCCTCTAAAGAAAACATGACAAATTATACATGAAGAATCTGGGGAAATGAGTAATCTATCAAATCCAAATCTAAGCACCATCGTGCTGCTCCTCTTCTTGACGAAAAGAGGAAGAGACAATTAGCATATGACTGCAATGGTATTATTTCATATAGTAATTTTTCTATTCTTGTTGCTGACTGCAAATGTTCAATACATTAAAAGTGCTCAAGAAGGCCATTCCTATAACGTAGTGCATGTGGTCACAGTCACATATATGCCTTAAACCAACAAGATAACACATGTCTTGAACACCTGTAGTTAGAAACTAAGTAGTTATGAAGAAGGATGCATGGTTAAAAAAGTAGTGTAAAGTAGTAATAAAGTAGTGCATAAAAGCTGCAAACAGTGTATATGGCTGTAGTAATTGCATGTGCTGGGTTATAAAACGTTATAAACATTTGTGCAGAGATTGCACAAGAAGTGTATCACCACATCAGAGTGGGCAAGTAGCTAACTTCATTAGCAGGGTGAAAGTACAGATACCACTAGTCAAATGTTGTAGCACAAGTAAGTCAATGCAGTCAAATAATGTTTACTTAAGTTAAGTACTGAAGTACTTGTTTTAAAAAACTCTTAAGTATTAAAGTACATCTTCTTTCACTGCATTGTTGCGTGTGCCATAACACTTATAATACCTAATGCCTCTGATTAGCTTGTAGGTGCTGCAGAATAATGATTTGGTAGAATGTTACAGGATGAAAAACAATCCAAACTAACAAAGAAAACCAGTCATTAGTTTATTTTATTAACTAATTGTAGACTCTACACTCACAAAACAGCATGGTAGTGTTCTGTTAGCTCTGGCAGTGTGTGCTCTCTATACTGTATATGTATTTTAATCAGGAGGAGACAGTCTTGTGGCCGTAAATCATTCCAACCTGGTTAAACTGGCTCTACACCTCTAGCTTCATGACTTTCCAGCAACAACGTTTTGATCAAGACTAGCAGAAAACTGGCCAGAACTGTCTGAACTTGGTTTTATATGGTTACAGTCTACCCAGGCGTGATGTAACCCCTACTGATTGCCTGAACAATCAACAACTAATCACCTTTTAGAAAAGAGAATAACATCCACTTTATGCAGATTTGAAAGTATTAACAAGTAACAGAACTGTGACAGAAATAGTGGTAAAAGTACAGTGTTGTCTTTAAAATGTAGTGAAGTGGAAGTCATAAGTTTCAAATAAAAAATACTACTCAGTAAATACAGATACTCAAAAACTCTACTTAAGTACAGTACTCAAGTAAATGTACTTAGTTACTGTCCACCTCTGCTATACATTACTTGTTACTGGTATTCAAATGTAATCCGCTGCCTTACAATATTACTGTCTCAGAATTGTAATCGTTACGTGACTTCTGTAACTTTTCAGTTACTTTCACCAAAATAACTCTGAAGATATAATTTGACATTCTAATATGAGAAAAATATTGCATATCATTCTCGAGGTTCAAAGTGGTATGATGGCGAACCGTGTAATGAAACTTAATTTCTGCTGCTTTGGCTGATCACTCTAAATGCGCCCGTTTTCTCTCTCTTCTCCAGTCAGGAGTGTTTGCATAGCAGCCTTCGGTGTTTTCAAATTGCTAGTGCGCTATTTCTCGGCGTTGATAGTTCTTTGGGGTTTGAGCAAAAGATTGCACTTGACTAAAACATTCTTTTGTCCTTATCGCCCGACGAACTCAAATGTCATAGCGATCCACCTACGCCAAAAGTACTATTTCTGCCATCTCACCGGAGAAGCAAACTTTATGTGATGCACTGTGCAGGGAGCTCAACTAACATGAACAGAAATACAACTCTCGGCGCATTTTATTATCACGGATAAATAATATGAGGCCTCGCGGTTTTGCTGTTTTTAAACAATACATTTTTGGTTAAAGTGCTTTATATAGCGTTACTGAACATAATACCCGAGTGAAATATTAATGAAAATTGATTAGTAGTGTCTTACATTTTCGTTACAGCAAAAATGGCCATTACTGTAACTTCGTTACTTTTGTAATCGCGTTACTCTAACACTGGTTTATAAAGTAGTGCATGTAGCTGATGCACTGCAATGGACGTAATAAAGTGCACGTAGTTAAGTATGCATTGAAGCATTTTATAAAATACTACACATTATATAGTAGTCTACTGCATGCAGGGGTCCCGCGGGGTCTTAAAAAGTCTAAAATTCAGAAAGTTAAATTTAAGGACTTAAATGTAGAAAGCAGCAGATTTTTCATCCTAGGTCTTAAATTTAATTGACCCAAGTCTTAAAATTCCTGCCTCGGTTCATTCCCAAGAAGCGTTGCCCGCAGAAAATAACATTTTAAACCGCTTGGTAGAACTAATCCTTGAATGCTTGAGCTATCGGCCAATCAGAAAATAATTTCTCTAAAAAAAAGATTTTCGCACTTATAGTTGAGGCTGAGTTTAGCCTTCCACATCCTTGTATGAGTGCACTACATAGGACACACAGCCAGTGATATTACACCCCTATATGAATTACTGATGTAGGGCGGGCGACTGAATCGAGGCGTTATAGTGCGCGTTATAATGGTCTTAAAAGGTCTTAAGAAGGTCTTAAATTTAACTTACTGAAACCTGCAAGAACCCTGTGCATGTAGTTATGGGAATCCCGGCTCTTTTAAGAGAGCTGGTTCTTATAAAAGCTCAGCTGCTAAATATACGACTCTTTAAACTTTCACTAGTAGCTCCTTAGATTTTTTGTTGCTTAAATTAATTTATTGCCAAAAATAATGTAAAATTATGCGGAAATTGGATTGTTAATGTACAAAACATACATTATATCAAGTGTTAATTATTTATATGGCCTATTATACTCAACATGGAACAGAGCGCTACAAAAGTCCATTTTCAAGTACAAAAAGCAAAACAAAACAAAAACAAATACCCAGGTCAACTTGACAAAAAGATCCAATCTCTGACTGTATGTATAACTTTTAACTTTTTACTAGTTACACTCTCTCTGACACATGCGACTTGAACAGAAAACAAGAGACAGAGGATAGAGAGAGGAGGAGGAGGAGAACTAAAGTGGCTCTGACTGAGGGGCAGCTCGATGGATTCACTTCAAGGAGCCGTCTCTAAGAGCCGCTTCGTTCGCGACCGACACATCACTATGATGATGTACATGTTCTTCTGAAGAAGTACTAATAGCTATAAAGTAGTACATGTAGTTATGAAGTTGTATAAAGTAGTTCCTGTAGTAATATAGTTTATGTACTTAGGATGTATGGCATGTAGTTATAAAGTAGTACGAGCAGTAATGTTCCAGCACATGTAATGTAGTTAAAGTAGCGGATGTAGCTATAATGAAATGTATACAGTTGTTAAGGTGTGCATTTAGCTGCTATAATAATAATAATAATAAGAAGAAGCAGAAGAAGCAGAAGAATTTTAGAGGTATTATTTGTAGTAATGCAGTTATAAAATGGCGCAAATACAGCTATTAAATTAGTGCATGCTGTATAGAAGTAGTACAAGTAGTTATAATATGAGTTTTTAGTATGAAGTTATAATGTAGTGCATGTAGTTATAAGTATTAAAACATATAGTTATTAAGTTATAAAGTATCACCTAAAAGTAGCATGTGCAGTTTACAAAATATTACATAGTAGTGTGCGCAGTTATAAAGTAGTGCATGTTGGTTTGTGCACTTACCAACCACCTGAGCTTCAGACCCACTCCGGAGGACAGCAAGCAAGAAAATGCCAGCCATTAAAGGGGTCATCATAGGCCTTTGTTCCCACAGGTTTGCTGTTGGACTGTGCTGGCACAGGGGAAAGGGCAGGGTCTTTAATACTGAATTATCTGCGTGCATGAGTTCATACCCCGGGTGATTGTTTTTTGTGTGTTGTGGCACATCGGAGAGGACATCTGTCTCACCTTGACCCATTGTCCTGTCCCTTCGTCCCCATCTGCAGCACACACCCCTCCGGCCTGGTGAACCATCTCATTGTTCCTGGACTGGCTTATCCCGAGTCTACAGCTTCTAATAGCTCCAGGTCTTCTGTTCTTCTAATGAGCTCCCACACGTCCCATATACGTACATGCCTTGTGGCACTAGCACCTCTATCTAATCAGTATTTTCTGCGGGGTGTGTTTTTAGGACTTCAGAAGACTGCAAAGTAGGCACGATTGGCTAAGGCACTGGACTTATCAGTGGCGTCAGTCAAGAAGAATGCCATTTTAACTGATATAACGTCTACTGCGCAGTGTTTGGAAACTACTTTTAATGGTAGCTTTTCAAGCTACAAGCTATGAGATTAAAGGTGGCAAGCTAAAGCCAAGCTACTGTTTTTATATAGTAGTCAACTACACTATGGCCGTGGGGGAAAAAAAGCTGACCCTGGCGTCTTGCCCAAGGTGGACTCCAGCCTCTGACTCCTTGTCACAGCTGCCATGAGTGTGCTGTGATGCAATGACCATGCTTTGTGAGGGCATGGTAGCCAGATGCAGCTTCAGAAACATCTATAAGAAAAAACTGCTAGTTGAAATAACTGCGGTTGAAAAGAGAGAAAAACAATTATATTTTGTACAGTGTTGGGCGAGTTACTTCTAAAATGTAATAGATTATAGATTACTAGTTACTGTTATAAAAATTTGTCACATTACAATGTTAGTGTCAAAAATGTAATACCCCGTCGACATTGCTTTTGAATCACATTCACATATAAACACTGCTGAAGTGGGACTTGTCATTCTAAAGTGCTAAAGTGTAGCTTACTGCCGCTCATTGTACATCCAGTGGAGGGTGATATTGTGAGGCTTTATGACTGTAGGTATACAGTCTGTAGGAAATAGCTTGTTACGGTAACGGTAACCGCGTAACGGTAGAGATGTTAAGCCCGTGATCGTGATCCAGGGCTGGTAAAGTTACCACTGAGGTACTTTCGTGAGCAAGAGTACATCTAAACGTACTCCCGAAACATTAGCTGCCCTGCTCCTTCACGGATGGGTTAAATGCAAAGTCTCACATTTGGTTGTGCATTGCACTGTGTGCTGTGCTGTGCTGTGGTGTGTTCACAATGACAAATAATCCTACAGCTTAGAATATGAGTTTTAGGTGTGTTGTGACTGACGTACACAAAATTGAATAGATATAATATTATGAAAAATGTATTAGTAATGGCTTACATTACTGCGTAACAGCCAAACGTTTTACAGTACTGTAATTGCGTCACAGTTGTATTGCGTTACTCTCAACACTGACTTTGCAATGCTCCTGCTATTTGTAACAAAAAGTTAGAAAAAAAAGCTAGCAGGTATTTTAAAGTGTCTTTTCTTCTACAGAAAAAATAGTCTTTGTTGCTTCCTCCCAACCATTGCTGTGCTGATGTGCACAAACTAACTCTGTACAGACACTAATAGTGCGGCAAAGCAAAATACACGGATGACAGGTGCTTCTGATTGATTATTCATCAAACCAAAATAGCTTTAGGATGTACGATTTTTGGAAACTTACGGGTGCAAGGCGGGGTGACCAACCCTGGGCAGGCGCCAACAAACCGCAGGGCCCACACACTCACCCAATCACCAATTTAGAGGGCCAATTAAGATTTGCCAATCAACCTATATTGCATGCTTTTAATCTGTGGGAAGAAACCGGAGCACTCGGAGGAAACCCACGCGAACACGGGGAGAGCGTGTAAACTCCACGCAGAAAGGCCCCACAGCCGACACATGGTCAACACACGGTCGAATCCGGGACCTTCTCGCCGTGAGGCGGCAGCACTAAGCGCCCCGAAGAAAAGATTTGCCTTTGCTTATTCTGACTAACAATTGTTGGATCTCATTAACATCTTACTTCGCTCTGGATAAGAGTGTATGCTGAGTGGCGTCAGTGTAAAGGGTGCTTCTGTATTGTAACATTTAGATATTGTAATATTGGCTCACAAAAAATAAGCACTGTGTGACTGATGAATGGTGTCTCCTCCGTTCATCGGTGCCTCTTCAGTAATCACACTCTGCTCTTTCAATTGGAATATTGCTGTCGGCCAGGACTTCACACTAGTAAGTTTTGTCTCTGTTTAATTAAATGAAGTGCTGCTTTAATCAATGGGGCCATTAGGAGACATGAGCTGGAACATGGCAAGCTTCTTATGAGATTACTGTGCACTGCCCAATACCACCATCTGCTTTCCTTGTAAGAGTTCGAATTAAAAGCTCAGTAAGGACTAACAATGGAGAGAAAAGAGAAAAACAAGGGAAACAAATGAGTTTGGCAGCGTTTTTTCATCACACTTTTACAGGAAAATTGCAATATAATGTTAGGAACTGTTAATGCTCACAGTTCAGCAGTAAATCTCATTTATTATTGGGCAGGAAGTAACTCCAGGAAGGACGAAGGATGCAGGTTTGAGAGGGTCAAGGCTTGGCTGTTTAGTCCTGAAAAAAATAAGTTCAACAAAAGCATGGGGTTTCTAAACAGCTCAGCTTTGCATCAGAAACTCATGGATTGCTCTTAATCTCGGAGTTTTTCTAACAAATACTAGATAAAGGCAAAGTGCTGACCATGCATATGGCTAAAATCAAGGACTCAGTTCCAAAACTGGATAAGTATTTATTGATAACTGAATTACATTTCTCTTTTATACACATTTCATAAATGATACAGGAGTTTACATTTTCCTTTTTATAGTTCATCCAACATTACAGCATCCAATGGTTTCAATGGTGAAAAGAGCAAAACAAAAACACAAAAGGACGTCCATTTCTAAATGGGAAAAAAAAAATGAGGAGATCCCGTTTCATTTGCACTGCTATTCCATTTTTGAATATAGACGTTTTTCCCCTTAAGTGCACATGTTAAAAGATTAAAAGGATGCACACATCCAAAACTCAATCTGTGTGATGTCGGAGGGAAGAGGGGAGCAGGGGGGATACGGGGAGAGGAAAGCTGGAGAAGGGATTGGAAGTGAGATGTGTCTAGCTGTCGGCTTCCCGCGTTTGTGACGAGGCAGCTTCAAAGGTCATGGAAGGAGGAGGAGAAATTAAAATAAAGAAAAACACCAAGCCCTCGTCCGCCGAGAATTTTGCGACCATTACAATTTCTTTTTGGGTCGTTTTAATATAATTTCCCCATGTAAACATACATTCATGCAACACCCGCTTTAGAATAAATTCCATATATTAGATATACTCTCATTAAAAAAGACAAACCAACAATGGAAAAGACTAATCCCTCAAAGAAACCCTAGAAGAAGAAATCATAATGGATGGTTATCAGAACTGAGGCATTGGCGCGAGTGGGGATGAATTTGGTATCAGCTGGTCAGGTCAGTCCGAGATATCGGGGCACATGCCTGCGTCTATCTACGAGGATTTACGAGCGTTGACGATGAGGACGAGCGAGGTAATGAAGTGGGGCGAGGGCGGAGGAAGAGACTGATTTACACTAATCGATAAGAGCCTATACGACTGGGGATAACTCTCTGAGGAACCTATCGCTTTGCACTTTGCCCTGCGTGAAAACACGCAAACGCTCCGCTACACTTTCTCAAACTCGCAGTGGGAGGAAAGGCGTGGGTCAGCGTCAGCGCCAGCATCTGTGGCCTTTTATCTATTACACTAATGAACCTTCCCATGCAGTTCATCATTAAGCCGAAAAAACTAATTTAGCCTTAAAGCTCAAGCGTCAGTGCATTTCCACCTGCAGTAGAATCAACTTTATTAAAAAATAAACTGGACATAAAATTATAACGGCAGTAAGGGTTCGGGCTCAAGTTATAATTTTGTCACCTGTAACTTGCTTTTCCACCTTTCTGAGGTTTGTGGGGTTGTGCGTTTCCTTCCCTCAAATGTAAAGCGTGAATGCAGTGATGCAGGTCTGAAGAGACACTGCTCTAGCTTCACCTTGAGCCGTACCATCTGGTATTTATCAGATACCAGACGATCTGGGTGAGGTACGTGAAGGGAAAAAAACGTCTGGTGTGTCGAGCTGGGATAAAAGCTTTGCATAATACCAGACTGCTTTTAAGGGTTGGGCAAACCCGCAAACTTATGCTGAAGAGATCATGATTTAAGCACCACATCTTGCCTGTAAAATGTTCACTCTTCTTGCCAGGCTGTAAGAAGAAAAGTGTGCGTATATCAGCTCAGTTCCAACCTGGGAAAACAGTGAAACTCTAGAGCAAAGCAGGGAATAAAACTGTCAATGTCCAGATTTAAATAAAAGCTGCAGCTCATGTTCCTTCAAAAGTTGACTTTGGTGGTTTGAAGGTATTTTTCACGTGAGAAAATGCGTCAGAATTTGACTTACTCGTTGGAACAGAGTGTGACGCAACTTCTTCTAGAGTTCTAGAGTCTCACTTTTTTCAGTCCCGACTTCCATCCTCATGTTCATCTGCTTTTTAAGGCCTGTTCCCCAACCTCTAACCTAGATTCTGTCCTGACGCCTCTCCCCCTGACTTTCCCTCTAGGTTCTGTCTACATGGCCCGTTCACAAAATCTGTCACAGCACAGACGTAAGGATGCAACAAACATGCCTCAAAGTCTAGAATCTAACACATAACACGGATCTCTCCACTTACTGCTATATATTTTTGAATACATAAGTGGATATGTGCAGATGAAAATGGCACAGAATTTTTGTTTTGTTTTTAAAAAAAAACTCGTCTCCTCCGACAGGTCAGCAGCCCGCTGAAAAATTCTTTGCAGAGTGCCTCGCCTGTCTCACCGGGGCTGAGGCCGTGAAACGGACGGACAAGAGAGCGGTTGCGCGGGAAAATCGCTGAGCCCTGACCGGCACTGCGCTGTGAGGCACTGTGGGTAACCGAGTTTTTCTTTTTCCCCCGACTTTCGAAAGAGTCGATCTTCTGAAGCCATGAAAACGATGTACGGCTTAATCCACTGCTAAATCTCCATGCGGTTTTATAAAGCGGTATGTGGGGCGCGCGGTTGTAAGTCATCGTCCTGTGTATGTTGCAAGCATATAGTCATGTCAGCAGCTGCGTGAATGAAAAGACTGACCCGATGTAGTGACCTGCGTCTTTAATGCTAAAGACACTCGCCCTTCCTGCCTTGTGATGTCTGACGAGATGATTAAAAAGAGCAACTCCTCCACCAATAAGAAACGAAAAAAGTAGATTCTAGTCATTCTTAGATACTTTTTCACCCATCATAACAAATATAATATGGCTTTGAAAATAAAAAGTGCCAAAAATTTCTTTTCTGTTGATTTTTTTTTTTCCACTTTCCTTTTTTTGTTTGTTTTGGAATAATACAACACACAGTGATGTTTAGCCGGTAGATCTCTGGTCTGCAGCCTGGAGCGCGTCCGGACAGTTAGCGGAGCTCGTCATGTGACCCCTTCTCCTTTCACACGTGCCACAGCCGTGTGGTTTAACTCCCGGTGCGGCTCTTCCTTGGCACGTAACAGCAGGCCGCTGTCCGTCAGGTTTAAGGGGAGACTCAGGAGGCAAGAGGGCAAGTACGGAGGCAAGGTGGCGGCGGTTTCGGAGTCTTAGCCGCTAGAGCGAGACTGAGTTCAGGGTTCACAGTCTCAGATCGACGCTTCCATCGTTGGAAAAGAGCCCAAAGAGCAAAAACATCTCCCCTGTAGAAAGACAAGTTCACCTCCACCCCAGAGCTGAGCACAGTTCGTAGCTTTTGGGAGACGCTAAACCACACAGCTTGTGTGCGTGTGTCTGTATTTTTATGACCCATGCAGGGAGTGGGGGTCACTGTCCCATAAAGATGTCCTGTTCCCAATCTAGATGTCACTTCCTGTTAGGCTAAGCAGGGACTTCCTGCAGGCTGCCGTTCTTCTGTGTGATCCTGTAGCGTTACCAGAGCGTACAGGTCTGCAGGCACGACTAGCAACCTCGGTCTCTGGCTCCAGAGGGCGTTTTTTTTTTTTAGGAGTCTTGACTAATTTTTTTTTGTTTGTTTGTTTCGTTCGATTTCTTCCCATCCCTTCCTCCTCTGCATGGATTCGCCGTGTTTACCAAATCAAAGAAGATTAATAAAACAAATAATAAAAAATAGCACTCCAACGAGCTATGTGGAGGAGGACTGTGGAGAGGGTAGGAGAGAGAGAGAGAGAGAGAGAGAGAGAGAGCGGGGGGGATAATGGAGAAAAAAAACAAGAACTTAAAGAGTGGACGGAGAGATATTGAGAAAGCGTGTGTGTGTGAGAGAGAGAGAGAGAGAGAGAGAGAGAGTGAAGAAGGGAGGGAAGGAGGAAGGGAGGCTTTCACTCTTCCCATCAATCCTTGCTGGCACTGATCTGCTGGACGGGGAGCTGAAGCTGGAGGGGGTCTCTCAGACGCTTCAGGTCCAACTCCGCCTGAGAAACAAAAAGAGAGAGAGAGCAAGGGAGTGAAAGAGTAGGACAAAGGAAGCAGGCAGGGAAGAAAGGGGGAGGCAGGGAGGAGAAAAATGGGTTTACAAGAGAGGAACGTTATTTTTAAATATAGCTGCATATGTGGGTATGTATCGGGGTGTGTGTGTGTGTGTGTGTGTGTGTGTGTGTCTGCGTGTGTTGGCAAACCTCAGCAATAGCGTCCTTCAGTTGGTTGTACTTTTCGATGTCAAAGCGTGTCCTCTTCACCCCCTTGTGGAAGAACAGTAAATACTGCCTGTCTCTAGCATCGGGATAAATATACTCCTGTATGAGGAAGAAGCAGTAAAGCGTTACAAGACGGCTCACGGCCCTTATCCTCACCAGCCAGGGCCTGACTCATACGGGGGAAGCTAAGAAAACAACAACTACAGGGGGGAGAGAGAGAGAGAGAGAGAGAGAGAAGGATGAGGAAGAGAGAGTGGGAAGAGGAAAGAGAGAGCAGAAAGGGGAGAGAACTGGCAGAGAGGATGGGAAGGATGGATGGATGAGAAGAGACATAGGGAGAAAGGAAAAGGGCGGTGGAGAAGTGGCAAGGAGGTACAGAGAAAGAGAGGGGGAGGGAGGAAGGATGTGGGGAGAAAAAGTGGGAAGGAAAGAGGGAGGATGAGGAGAGTTGGAGGGAGGGAGAGAGAAGAAAGGGAGAAAAGGAAAGAGGGATGTAGCGAGATTGATGGAGAAACAGGGCAAGTGGGGACAGAGAAAGTAGGGGAGGGACAGAGGAGAGTGAAAAAGAAGAGATGGAGGAGAGAGAGAGGGACGTAGAGACACTGAAGGAGAGAGAAAGTGGGGACAGAGAAAGTAGGGGAGGGACAGAGGAGAGTGAAGAAGAAGAGATGGAGGAGAGAGAGAGGGATGTAGAGAGATTGAAGGAGAGAGAAAGTGGGGACAGAGAAAGTCATGAGAGAGATAGAGGACAGTGAAGAAGAAGAGATGGAGGAGAGAGAGAGGGATGTAGAGACACTGAAGGAGAGAGAAAGTGGGGACAGAGAAAGTCATGAGAGAGAGAGAGGAGAGTGAAGAAGAAGAGATGGAAAAGGGGAAGAGGAGAAAGGGAAGCGAGAATATAGATGAAGGAGTGGGAAAAGAGGAAGAGGACAGTGGGAGGGAGGATAAGCAGGAAAGGGAACGGGGACAGAGGAGGAAGAGGGATGAAGGTTGGGAGAGAGACAGACGAAGAGACAGAAGCAGATAAAAGAAGGAAGGAGGGAGAAATAAGTGTGATGGAGGTTGGGAGCGAGAGAGCGGGGGCGAGGGAAAGAGTCCAGTCTAGAGCGGGGACAATGAGAGGAAAAGAAGGGTGGAGGGAGGTTGAGAATCTCAGTCTCACCTGGCGCGTCAGCACGAAGTAGGCGTACATGGCCATGGCCGTGCCGTAGGTGATGAAGTAGGTGACGGGCTCCATGATATCCCATGAGTACTCCCACCAGGTGAGTCGCGCCAGCACGCCGAACTGCGTGGCCATGTAGGCCATACCGCCCCACAGCACCCAGGTGGTGCGTCGCTCCGCCTTCCTGCTCAGCTCCTCCTTTACCTGCCACGCACCAGCGTTACAGCTTAGGGCACACTTCAAACTCGACTTTCACACACAAACACACGCACACTCCGACGCAAAGGGCACTGTGGTTATCACACAAGCGCTCTGGCCACGCACGGTTGATAATCACAGCGGATGCACTTGAGGAGTTTTTTAACTGCATAGTAGAGTGGATGCAAACGTTTTAAGGCCCAGGGGTTTAACAAAACTTACACACAATATGACTAGATAAACTTGAGAGCGACTTCAGAGTGAAATCCGAATCGTTTTGATGTTTTACTGAATATACCGCATGCAGAAAGTCTATTTAAACTAGTGTTATCTGAAAGGAGGGTGGACAGAACCGGGTAAAGCTGGAACAAGCTGGAGATATTCTGTTCACATGAGAATGCAGGTGGGAGCTTGTTTTTACGCAGACATTCTGACGTCTCGCCCGAGCGTCCACGGGTGCGGTTAAAGGACGTGTACTGCATAGTGATGGAATCAGTATTGAGACAGCTATACTAACCCTCCCAGCACAATCAGCTGGGTTCTATAAAGACCCTGTCATCTGGAACTTGCACTGACCGATAATCTAAACACTTAAAATTTGTGAGATTTTATTTACAGCTTTCTTAATGAACAACCTGAACCTGAATTTGTTGGTAGCACACAAAAGTGGGGGGTGGTGGTGGTGGCGGCGGCCTAAGGACCAAGAGGTTGTAGGTTTGAATCCAGCTTTATCCCACCCTTACAAAAATGTTGGGCTTCTGGCAAACAGTTGGTGTTAACCTTTGGCAACGTTGCCGCAAATTTGCAGCAAGGTGATATATTCGCATGTGAATTTGCGGTGGACTTCGAACAAACTTTGTGGAAAACTTATGCACCTGGCAAATTTGTCACCAGAAGTTCACTAGTTTGCCATTACTGGGAATTTGTTTTGGCAAATCACTGGTAAAAACATTTGCCACTAGTGGCAACTTCTCATTGTTGCCAGAACATTGCCACAAGTTTGACACTAGTGGCTGACAATAGCAACTTCTGGCAAGATATTCGGGCAAACGCCACCGTTAGCCGCAAATTAGCCACAAGTTTGCCGCAGACTTGCCGTTTTTGTAAGAGACTCCTAGAACTACCACCACTTGGTCACTAAGCAAAGCCGCTTAATGACTAGCTGCTCCAGGAATGAAAGTCACTGTAGTGAAGAGTGTCTAATAAATGCTGTAAATGTACATGATGATGACGATGATGAAACTATGATCTGGTTACACCAAAACTACAGCCATGTTTTAGTCCTAATACCATAACTGACATACTAGCAGTAAATACGATTGTTGCAAAAACATCGGGCGAACAGGACGGGCACCTACCTTTTCCAGGGGGCGGAGCTGGGAGTTGAGGTCCTCAAGGCGACCGATCAGCTCTCTCTCCTTGTTGATCTGGTGCTCCTCTATGTGCAGGGTGGTGTAGAGCTGCTGCACCAGGAACTTAACGTCGTTCAGTCGCTCCACCTCCTCGTGGGCCAGCAGCTCTGAGACACACGCACGCACACACACACACACACACACACGTGTCATGAACAACAAGCCATTTGGGGAAAATAATGTTAACGCAGCATGTCAGCCTTTCCAAAAATATGACCCAGAACTCCACTCTCACCTCTCCTGGGTGGCCTCACGAGGTGCGTGGTGTCATTAATGACCAGCTTGAAGTCGTCCAGCAACAGAATGTCGATGCCTGTGGAGGAGGCTATCCTCACACCGTCTGCACATGCAGAGCAGGGAGGAAAAATGAGACAGGAAAAATGAGACAGTGGGGTTGTTTAATAGCAGTTTTTTCTCTGATATGGAGGCCTACAGTGAGTTATTTTCGGTTCTTCTCATGCTCGACTGCGAACGCTTCACAAGGGTGCTTGTCGCGAAATGAAACATTTTGTAATTTGGATGGAAACACGACTGGCGTAGTCCAGAGGGCTCGGAAATGAGTGGACCCGAGTGCCTCTTGGGTGGGGGGTGGGGATATTTGAGTGGTAGATGTGATGCCAGTAACACAGTAATGTCTGTAAGTGGTGTCTAAAGAATGTGGGAAAACTGGCCATATATACAGTCTCTTACTGAAGAGTGTTAGAGTAGGGCACGTCCATACTTATTTGCTGGTCGCTATCTGAGAGGAGCGGTATAACTCACTCTTGGTTCAGGCTTGACTTATCTACATTGACGCAAAGGGCATTATGGTTAAACTGGCGT
This sequence comes from Distichodus sexfasciatus, assembly GCA_032718565.1. NCBI lineage: Eukaryota > Metazoa > Chordata > Actinopteri > Characiformes > Distichodontidae > Distichodus > Distichodus sexfasciatus. Next base: position 1,905,086 of record JAVGVS010000074.1, read on the forward strand.
GATTGCGCAGGCGTTTTGTTCATGCGTGGCTGACAGCCACAGTCATCGCACTTGAAGAGTTTCGTAACTATTCAGTGGTGTGGCCGCAGATAACAAAAATGCAAAAGCAGTCATGGGACAAAATACAAGTATCAATATGACAGTGGAAGTGAATGTTTGTACCGTATATATAATTAAGACGCACATTGTTAGGACATAGACTACCAGGATGTACATTAATAGGACGTACATTATTAGGGCATACATATATATAATATTAGGACGTACAGGAGTTACGGAGTGTAGTAAAATATTATTATTAAGTACTACTGCAATAGACACTATTAAGCAGTTCACTATTAGGATGTGAAAGTGAGTGAAAGTGAGTCCTTGTGACCACACCACAGCACTCAGTGCACCACAACGAAATAGACCCATCCATGAAGGAGCAGTGGGCAGTTCACATGGGCAGCCCAGGAGAGCAGTGTTTGAGGAGGGTACCTTGCGCACGAGTACCTCAGTGGTACCTTTACCGGTCCGGGATTCAAGCCGGCGACCTTCTGATCCCGGGGCGAACGTCCTAAATGTTACACTACCAACTGTCTAGGATGTTCACTACTAGGACCTACACTACCAGGACATACCTCATTAGGATGTGCACTATGTACATGATTAGACCATACACTACCGGTATTAGCCACAGCAGCCTAACCAAAGTAGCAACTAACTAACTAGCTAACCAGTAGCAAAGCTACTACTAAAAAGTAACTAACTGTTCACCTTGGTGAAGATGGAAGCAAAGATCTGTGGCTGTGCAATAGTTTCGATGTACTGTAGCTCGCTACAGTTTTTCTCTGTTGCATGTAGTGTAGCTAACTACTGTATTTAAACAGTAGCTCGGCTGTAGCTTCGCTAGGTTTAATCTTAAGTAGTGTGTAGCCTGAATAGCTACCATTTAAAAGTCGCTTCCCAAACACTGTACACTACTAAGATGTACTCCATTAGAGCCTCCACTAAGGGCCATACTAGGATATACACTACTAGGATCTACACTTGGTGGTCCGAGACATGCAGTCCAGTTTCACTACTGAAATCCCTTTTTAAAAACTTTTACTTTCATTTATTTTTCAAAACTTTTCCATATGAATAATGAATTTAATGGTAATAAAATTCGCATTTCTTCCCACACACAGGCACACAGTGGAGCGCACACTACAGCTAAGTCTGAATGGTGGTCCCTGTTTTCAACAGAACCAGTTAAAAACCTCTGCTGTATTAAACTGTGCTCCATTAGGATATGAACTATTATCCTCTGTATTATTAGGACATTAGGATGCTCACTAATAGGCCTACACTATTAGGATGTACTCCGTTAGGGTGTATACTATTAGAACATAAACTATCAAGGAGTACACTATTAGGGCTTAACCCATTAGGCTAGACACGATTGGGACATACAGTGCTAGGATCCTACTAGGATGTGCACTGTTAGCTTCTACACAACTACAACCTACACTATTAGGGCCGAGACATACTTAACGCTCAGAATGCTTACACGCATGCATCATGGCTGCCATGCGTTCTCAGTGTTCTTTTGACGCGTCCACTGAGCGTGTCGTCAGAAATAAACGCGATGTGTGGTAAAACTGGGGTTGCAGTTTGTTCAAGTTTTGGCACGTGACGTCAGCTTTGTTGTTCACTATCAACATGGCTGAACGGTTTCACCGTCTTCTTTGCGCCTTCGTAGCATCCGAATGCAAGTAAGTGAGAATCTGACAGCAATTCTTAGCTTAACTCTTAGCTTAACTCTTAACTGGCCTCCCCTATAATTAACAACAGTAAAGGATGTTCACTCATTTTCGGAACCTGGCGTGCAGGCATGCCTGCACATGCCTGTGTGTGTGTGTGTGCGTGTGTGTGATTTGGCGGTACCTGTGGAGTAGATGGCGACTCGGTCAATGCCCCGGTCCTCAGCCTGTAGCTGCTGAAGGAAGACGCCCACGCTGTCACTGAGCGGTTTGAGAGTAAACTGGCAGAGCTCCCGCCGTGACGGCAGCCTCACGGAGATCACGGGCAAGCCATTCTGATACAACACCGTCACCTCTGACACACACAAACACACACTGTTAGATCTCTCAACCAAATCGCTCGAGTCACACACCCACACAGCCTTATTAGCTCTTCCTGTCTACTAATGATGTGCCACAATGCAGTCAAGCTTCTAAGTCTAAACTTTAGAACGATGACAGAAGCTTCCTTTCCAAACACACTCCAACGGCAATAAAGTTTTGTGCCAGACAGCAGTTTTGTGCTTCGCAGCTTTATAGCTAAGGCTATTTGTTGTTTCTCTATGCAGTCTGGGTGAAAAAGAGCAAGTCTCCAGGCTGTCAGCAGGGGGCAGTGTTGCAGTGACAGACGTTTGAGAGATGGAAGACCCCGTGCTTGGGTCTATCCGTCTTACTGCAGTACTTATTGTGTTCAATCAAACAGTCACATTCTATGATCTACAAGCTTTCGTGCAATGAGAAATTTAGAAAAGGAGGGAAGTGGAGCGGTCAGATATCAGCAGCCTGCAGATTACCGCATCTCAACCTGACAGGTCAACGACTTAGAGCAGATGGACAATTACCCCTGAACAAAGCCACCATTCCCAATCCTCCATCCAATCAGAAGATCTGCATCAGTTCATTTGAGTCAAATCAATAAAAAAGACTAGAATGAAGATTAGACGAATGTTTGGCAAAGGTAATAGTGTGGAGTTTCAACACCATCAGCATTTCCGTCTCTTCCACATTTCCATGAGAACGACCCCCATATGTAATTGTAGAATGGCATTTAAGACAATTTAGGACAATACTGACCTCTATGAAGTTACAAAGGTGCATTACTCATATATGGGCCAAGAGGTCATATGTTCAAATCAAGCTCTGTCCTACTGCCAGCACTGTCACCATGGTACCCAGGAGTATAACCCTTAACACAAGCTGCTACTGGAAATATAATCGGAACATGGACGTTGCCCTGAATAAGAGTATCTGCTAAAAGCTGCAAATGTAAAGCAATTAATTTATAGAAGAAACACGCAATACAATGAGTTCAAATTTATTAAAAACATCAGTTATTTTATAAAAACATCGGTTATTAAAAAAAAGCCGATTTATAAGTCGAGGGGCAATGTGTGTTCCAGGGAGTGATTTAAAAGCTTTTTAACATCAGTTGCTTTAGCCAGGTTTGTAATACAATACACAAACACTCGTGGAGAACTTTATCCCTCCCACAAACCACAGCAATGGGCACCTCATGCTTCCAGTGTTGCCCCTTCTCCGCCAAATTGCTTCAGCCAAATCCGATCTCGCAGCTCTATGAGGAAAACTATACGACGTCTGGAATTCATAAGAAATTATATAGCGCCAATAAAGCCTCCACTTTGCTTCAGAAGTACTTTCATTTCATTATGGAAAGGCTCCCAAAAATGAAGAAAGTCTCTCCAGGATCCTTGGCAGGGAGAAGGCGTTGCCGGGAAGTGGCCAAACGCGAGACGGTACTCTGAGCCTGCTGTCAGTCGTAAATCAGTGCATTCAGTCACGGCCCAGGCTGCCCCGAAGACCGGCCTTTCCTGAGGGCTTTGTGCCTTTCCCTTTACATATGGCCCAATTATAGCCCCCATTAGAGCTAACGAGGAGTCATTTCAGGGGATTGTGTTCTTTATTGGTGCTCCACAGGGTAAAATACAGCCATCTTCCAATCCTGCTCTCAGCAGATGGCTCTATGTAGGATGTGTTAAGGTTAGGAGGACTTTCTCACTGAAGGGCCCGCTAGGGCTGCATGATAAGGACTGAATAATGTACCTGATTGCTCCAGTCGTTCTAGTTAACATGGATATGAGGTTACGGTCGGGAAAACACATCGAAACTGACATTTAGGAGCTCATGCCGATTTAATCTTACTTAAGATCCCCTCTCCGTCCCTTTCTGGCTCCCTCTCCCTTTCTTTACATTTGCCCATTCTCTTTCTCTCTGTCCTTCCTTCCATCTGGATGCCCCCCTCTCCACATGCTCCTGCTCCTTTTTCCTTTCTCTTACTTCTCTCTTTCTTTACTCCTCCCTTCTCTCCCTCCTTCAATCCCTATCCCTCTCGCCTCACTCTCCCTCAAACCTTCCTCTTTTTTCACTTTTTCCCACCCTCTGTCTCCCCCTCCGACTCCCTTTCTATCCTATCCTCCATCTTCCTCCTTCCCTCTCTCTCTCTCTCCCTCTCCCTCTCTCTCTCTCTTTAGCTCAACAGCCCCACCATCCCTCCCAGGATTCGAAACCTCCAACCTTGATGGTCACCAACACAGCGAATCTCCTCTCAAAATCAATTTCTGAACAATGCCACCCTTCTTCAAGGGTACTCCTGCACGTTGGGCCCGACCCGAGCCTCAAAGTCTTCCCCATCTTGCGCTGAGCAGATGTCGTTATCGCTCTGCCACCATGCGGAGTGCAACCTGATCCATCACTCGGCTGGCCAGTGCAGCTGCCGCATTACGAACTTCAAAAGCACGCTGCAGGCAGCCGCCAGGACTACATGACCCATAATGCTCGACAACAAAAACTGAAATGGAATATTTTATTTTCTGTCTTTATGTGTAAATATTATGTTTACATTTACAGCATTTAACAGACGCTCTTATCCAGAACGACTTCCATTTCCTAATTACAGGGACAGTCTTCCAGGAGCAATTTAGGGTTAGGGGTCTTGCTCAGTGATGAATCCACGACCTCCTGGTCTAGAGGCAAGTATCCTAACCACTAGACCTCCGCACCACCCAGCTCTTATTAAAGACTAACGTCCTTCTCCTATGTCTTCCTGAAGCAACTTGAGGTTAAGGGTCTTGCTCAGGGACTCAGTGATGGTAGTGCTGGTCTTGCTCAGGGACTCAGTGATGGTAGTGCTGGAGGTAGGATTTGAACCCACGACCTCCTGGTCTAGAGGCAAGTATCCTGACCACTAGACTGCCGCACCACCCAGCTCTTATAAAGACTAACGTCTGTCTCCTATGTCTTCCTGAAGCAACTTGGGGTTAAGGGTCTTGCTCAGGGGCCCAGTGATGGTAGTGCTTGAGATAGGATTTGAACCCACGACCTCCTGGTCTAGAGGCAAGTATCCTGACCACTAGACCGCCGCACCACCCAGCTCTTATAAAGACTAACGTCCTTTTCCTATGTCTTCCTGAAGCAACTTGGGGTTAAGGGTCTTGCTCAGGGGCCCAGTGATGGTAGTGCTGGAGATAGGATTTGAACCCACGACCTCCCGGTCTAGAGGCAAGTATCCTGACCACTAGACCACCGCACCACCCAGCTCTTATTAAAGACTAACGTCTGTCTCCTATGTCTTCCTGAAGCAACTTGGGGTTAAGGGTCTTGCTCAGGGGCCCAGTGATGGTAGTGCCTGAGATAGGATTTGAACCCACAACCTCCCTGGTCTAGAGGCAAGTATCCTGACCACTAGACCGCTGCACCACCCAGCTCTTATAAAGACTAACGTCCTTTTCCTATGTCTTCCTGAAGCAACTTGGGGTTAAGGGTCTTGCTCAGGGGCCCAGTGATGGTAGTGCTGGAGATAGGATTTGAACCCACGACCTCCCGGTCTAGAGGCAAGTATCCTGACCACTAGACCAGGCAAGTATCCTGACCACTAGACCACTGCACCAACCAGCTCTTATTAAAGACTAACGTCCGTCTCCTATGTCTTCCTGAAGCAACTTGGGGTTAAGGGTCTTGCTCAGGGGCCCAGTGATGGTAGTGCTGGAGATAGGATTTGAACCCACAACCTCTTGGTCTAGCGGCAAGTATCCTGACCACTAGACCACCGCACCACCCAGCTCTTATTAAAGACTAACGTCCGTCTCCTATGTCTTCCTGAAGCAACTTGGGGTTAAGGGTCTTGCTCTGGGACCCAACATTGGTAGCGCTGGTAGTAAGATAAAGCTGGATTTGAACCTAATACCTCCTGGTATGTAGAACACATGCTTTCATTATGAACTATCATAGTGTTGCTGATGTAGTTAGCATTACGTTGGCAACTATGCTTTTGGGAAACGCAGCCCAGGTCGGCTCCAGAGATCTGCCCAATGCCACCGATACCCGGACCAGGTATTTGAGTCGTTATCTGACCAATGTCCGATCCGCATATCGGACCGGTGCATCCCTAATGCTTACACTTTACACGCTTAGCTGTCTTATAGCCTGCACAATACAGTCATTGTTTACATTCTTACGGCCTACTTTCAGGAATATATTTATATATTTTATATATTCAGCAATCTAAATATTTGACTTTTTGGAGAGTTCAAATCACGACACTTCCGTCTTGTGAACATCTTACATTCCATTTGGGCACTGATCGTGTGATAAGTACACAAATTTAGAACTACACGATGAACCAGATTGACTGACGCTCCCAAAACCGGTTTAGCCGTGTTTGCTGAGTCACTGCAGTGGCGGCCCCTCCTAAAGTGATATGTTGTGTCCTGTGCTGCACCCTTGGCAAGCCCAGAATTCCACCGTTTATCAGAGTGTTTTTCCTCGTGTGCCATCCCTGTCCTCCTCCTCGCTAATTTCTGCTAATAAGACAACGATCGGCTGGCCAAAAGCGCCACAATTACGCTCTGGGAGCGGGCGAGCGGGAGGCTGTGGAGTGGCGTGTTTGTTGTCATGGAGGACGCAGAGGCGCCTGCGGTTACTTAATGATCGTCCAAATTGAAAAGCTGGCTGGACTGACGTGATGAGCCTTGTGACCGTTTCCATGAGTACAGAGTGCTTTTCCTTCTGTCTCTTTCTCCTTCTTCTATTCATCTTTACCTCCACACCTTATCTCCATCGTCATATTGTTCTCTCTTTCTTTATTCTTTCCATCTCTCCTTTTCTATCTACTTGGCTCTTGTCTTCATCTCTTCTTTCTCCCTCCCTCAGTCTCAGCATCCCTAGCTCTCACTCTGTTCTTCTCCTCCCCTGTGCTCCTATACTCTTTCTTCAGTCCTCCCTCCATCTTTCTTCCTCTCCCCGTCCTCCTCCTTCCACTACTCCCCATTTCTCCCTATTGCCATTCTACCTCCCTGCCTCTCTCTCCTTCTCTCCCTATCCTTTGTCTTACCTACCTCTCCTTCATCCTCCACCCATCCCTCTTTCTATCCTCCTCCTTCTTCCTCCATCCCTCCGACTGTTCCTATCCTCCATTTCGTCCCTCGCTCTTTCTTCCTCTCCCCTTTTCTCCCTCTTCCTCACTCGTCCCCACCTCTTCCCCTCTTCCCACCTTCCTTCTTCATCCATCTTTCCCGCTCTTATCACTTTTCTTCCTCGTCTCCACCCTCTCTGCTTATTCTTCTTCCTCCTTCATCCCTCCGACTGTTCCTATCCTCCATTTCATCCCTCGCTCTTTCTACCTCTCGCCATTCTCCTTCTTCCTCACCTCTTCCCCTCTTCCCATCCTCCTCCTTCATCCATCTTTCCCGCTCTACTTATCCCTTTTCTTCCTTGTCTCCACCCTCTCTCCTTCT
>JAVGVS010000075.1:0-87500 GCA_032718565.1 Distichodus sexfasciatus
AAGTTTATAAGCTCGTATGTGTTGTGTTCCATCAGGTGGTGCAGAAGAAAGACTCCCACGATTACAGATGTCTGTTCCGAGTGTGTTTTATTCCCCGAGACCCTGTGGACCTGCTGCATGACGACCCGGTCGCATTTGAGTACCTCTTCCAGCAGGTGTGTGTGTGTGTGTGTGTGTGTGTGCTGTTCTATAAAATGGCATTCTGTAGGGTATAATCATTTTTCTTCCGTCTTTTTGTGTGTGTGTGTGTTTCACTATTCATTCCTTAATTCATTCATTCATTATCTGAATCGCTTAATCCCTTTCGGTGTCATGGAAACCGGAGCATATCCTAAAAATGGACATTTACATCATTACCCATAACTTTCAAAATCCTTTACTGTTGCATTTGGAATTAAATTTGAAACAACAGTGATTATTACACTACTTAGCACACTTTAAACATGTAGCTACAATATACGTATATTTTTTGTCATTGATGAGATGATTGGTCAGTGGCGTTCATGACTTTGTGTCTGTGTCCATGCAACGTAAGGGCATTTTGAACATTGTAGCTTAAAATTTGCAAAAGAACAGATAAATGTTGTTGAATTTAGTCAGAACTTGCCATTTTATTGTTCACAGTTAAAAGTTGTCATTAATCGCTAATATGAAAATATCATTGTTCATTCTTAAGAAGAAATTTATTCTTAAATCCCAGTTCACATGAAGATTCTGACACCAATATTAATTGAGATTTGTTCTTTGGTATGAGCAGAATCTGCAAACAATGAAGAGCACTGTTACACAAATTTTATTACATTCATGTTTGTGCAAATTATCATCTTATTGTGTCTTCTTAATTTCTACAGATGCATGACACTATACTATTTGAAAGTTGTAACTTTCTTAAGAACAAATTTGAGCCCCATTGTTTGTGATAGTTTACATTTCTCAACATATCATAGCTCATATCAAGCTCATAGAGTAGTGGGAAGTGCCAGAGTGGAAGATTTTAGAAAATCGGTCAGTGTTTGTTAAATTGGGCAAACTATTTATTTATAGTGTAGCTTATATTATTTCTATATATTTGCATATTTATATGTATATTTGTGTGTGTAGAGCGTGGGTGATGTGTTGCAGGAACGTTATGCGGTGGAGATGAAGTGTAACACGGCTTTAAGGCTTGCAGCTCTGCATATGCATGAAAGAATGTCCAGCTGTGGACAAACAACTAAAGCATCTGTCAAGAGCATCACGTGAGTCTGTTTTCAAGATTCAAGATTCTTTATTTGTCACATACATAGTTATACAAGTACAAGACGTAGTGAAATCTTCCCCGAAACAGTCATAAGATTGTGCAAATTAAAAACATTTAGAAATTAGAACTAAGAAGATCTTTAATATGTTCTTAAATGATTTATTCTATGTACAGTAGTTGAACATATGCATATTATGGTAAGAAACGATATGATTTTTGTTGCAGAATAAATAAATACACGTGCGATTATTAAATAGCAGTTTGGTGAAAGGTAGGAAGAATTATATTAGGTAGAGTAATGGTTAGGGTGTTGACCCCGTAATCCGAAGTTCTCCAGTTCAAGTTCCGGACCGGTAAAGGTACCACTGAGGTACTCATAAGCACTGCTCCCCAGGTGTTGGCAAAAAGCTGCCCACTGCTCTGTCGTGGATGAGTCAGATCCAAAGCTCGCATTTGGTTGTGGTGTACTATGTGCTGTGCTGTGTTCACAATGACAAATAATCACGCAGTCCTATTCCTGTGAGTTTAATGTGCTTTATAGCACTGCATGTACAGCACTTTGGCCCAACTGCGCTTGTTTAGATGTGTTCTAAAAATAAAAGTGACTTGAGTTGAATATTAAACACGTAAAGTATCACTTAATGTTCATTTTTGCCACATTTTTAGTAAGGAGTTTGGCTTGGAGAGTTTCATTTCTCCTACGTTACTGAGGAACATGAGAGAGAAAGATCTGCGGAAAGCTCTGACGGGACACATGAAGAAGATCCAGTCACTCTTAGAACCTCACCAGAAGGTAAGTTTCAATAAATTCCTTCTGCAAAAAATAGTTAATGTTACAGTAAAAGTAAATGTATCCCATTCACAAGTCCTTGAAGTAAGTGTTGAGGTGCATGTTGCTGCTCATTTTAAAAGCCATGCTGATGATTTTGTGAGGTTTGTTCTGTGCATTTGTTTTGCAACAAGCAAGTCTGCATTACTACACACAGCATGAAGTATTAAAGTTCACATTTGACTTTCAACATACTTCTAAAAATAATTAATACATATTTAAGATATTGTGTATTAAAGGTATTTGTTCATTAAAGGTATAGTGAATGTTTTATGCTGTTCTAATGTAAATTTACACCCAGTATAAAAATACATTGTGAAGGTGTATAACTGCCATGCTGTATCATATTCAGTTATGCACTAAAATGCGTTTTGAACTTCTTGTCAGAGTTATGAACACAATAACAATGCATGTTATTAGTGTATATTAAACCTATTTTTTTACAAGTTGTTATAGACACTTTGCGAATCTTTAATGTATGATTAAATGCTTCTTATAAATGCCTGAGTAATGCCTTATTAAATGCATTATGTAAATCATTACCCACTATGCACTACAAAGTATACTTATACTCATAGTTGGATTTTGTATTGTATACTTAATATATTATTTTTTACTATGTATTTTGTATTCTATATTGCACTACATATTTTGTATTATATACTTTATACTTTATACATACAATACAATATACAATCAGTCTACATGTTATGTACGGTATGCATTGAAAAATACAAATGTGACCCGATCTGCCGTAATGAGTCGGAAGTCGGCGTTCTATTTATTTAGATACGGGCCGATTATGTTGAAAAACATCACAAAAATAGTGATTTTTCTTTTTTGGAGACCAGATTAATTTTGAAGACCTTTTCTTTCATATTAGACCAAAAAAGAAAAATCAATATTTTTGTGACGTTTTTCAACATAATCGGCCTGTATCTAAATAAATAGAACGCCGACTTCCGTCTCATTACGGCAGATCGGGTCACAAATATACAGAATGAAGTGACTATAGAAAAGAATTTTTAGAAAATTGAATACGTCTTTGGAAAAAAACAAAAATTTAACAAAATTTAATTAAATTGTTCATTTTGATATTCTCTTTTTTCCAGGTGATATCTGTGAGCCAGGCCAGGTTGGCGTATCTAACCCAGATGGCAGAGTTGATCTCGTACAGCGGGAGAAGCTACAATGCCACCATGTTGGTGAGTGTGCCATCTGAGGAATAAATATGCACTGTTATAAAAGAGTCATCTGTTCAAAAATCTTGAAATTTTAAAACATCCTTCACGGTTGCTTTCAGAATTTCATTTGCAACAAGGTGACTATTATGTTGCCCACAACACCTTAAATGTGTAGCTACTAGGGCTGGGCAATTAATTGAAAATTCATCAGCTGATAGTACGTATAGAAACTGTGATCAGTTCTGTTTTCTTCATTTTTGTTGCCTAGGAGGGTATGTACAATTAATCCACTGTGTGACAAATCCCTAGAGAGAGTGTGTGACAGACAAGGATTACATAAAACACCCTAATCCTTCTTTTGAGGCTTTTATTAATGTAATATCATGCTTAGCGTGTTACACAGTCGGAGTGTCATCCGACTACCTCAGATTATAAGAGTGTGTGTGTGTGTGTGTGTCTCAGCTGCAGGACCGTGAGTCGCTGGTGAGTTTGCTGGTGGGAGCACGCTACGGCATCAGTCAAATCCTTAACCACAAGCTCAACATGATCTCCACCATCATAGACTTCCACTACATTACCCGAGTGGAGGTGCTGTCCGAGTCAGACAGGGTCAGCATGCTGAAGATTTACCTGCACGACATCCAGGTGGGGAATGCAGATATTCGATAAAAATTAGCAAAATAAGTTCAGTAAGACCTCAGATTACATTGTTTTGACATCTGTCTTTTTCAAAAGTTATGTTGCTAATTCTAAAATAATAAAGGAAGAAATTCAATAATATAAAAATGAAAGTCACTTTGGCTGCTACGTTTGCCTGACATACATATTTTTTGCTATTTTGTTGTATCGCTATTGTCACAAAATCCTAAATCAAACCATCGGAGCATACTCTCCAGGTTTTGTAATTAAATCACAGACTGATCTCGTGACCATCCTCGTCTTATCACAACTAGCACAATTCATTACATGGAGGCACCACATATTTCAGCGGCACCGAAATTCACGCTGTCATTCTGTCCATTTACTACCGTTCACGCTGGCACTGCTTACGTACTGGAACCGAGTTTCTGTACCCAACCCTATTTATTTGTATCCCATGTTTTTCTGTGTGTAGCCTCTTGCCTTGCTGATGGATTCTGTTGCCGCTAAAGACTTGGCCTGTCTTCTGGCTGGTTACTGCAAACTCCTGGTAGACCCCAACATGAATGTTTTCCGCTGGGGCCCTCGACCCAAAATACGCCGGATACCTTTAGAAGAAGGTGACAATAACAAATGAGTTCAATTTCATATTCGGTGTAAATATACATTTTTAACTGTCATTTTTGGATTTGCTAGGATACGGGTTCCGCTGCGGCAGCAACTCGGAGGAGAGCTCAGATGAGGATTACTCCATGGATCACCTGCTGGACACGCAAGTCTCGGAAGACACTATCTCAACTCAGACAAACGAAGGTGTCGAGGATGAAGCAAGTACACACAATGCTAAGGTAGAGACAGTACGAGTGATTGTGACTAATGCAGAAGAAGGCAGTCAAGCAACCGAAGGAACTCTTGAAGGAACAAGTACACGTGACTCTACTGAAGATGAGGACTATGCGGCGAGAGTGGACGCGCTTCTGGAAACGGGGTGGTACACCGACCCGAGGGTCAACAGCAGCTTCTCGAGTCTGTCCAGCAACTCTCTCAATGCTCTAGATGAGCCAAGCAGGGCTTCGGTTATAGGCCTGGGCGCTTTTCAGGCCGATGTGCCGGAATCAGACAAGGCTACAGGGATGTCCATGATTGACGTCCACTGTCCGTACCTGCTAGAATCCCCAGAACAGCTGATCCAAAAAGAGGATTCAAATGCCCCAATGCGACCTCATGGCCTCCTCTACAATAGGCACCTGGGCCTCCGGTACAGCGATCTCTCCCAGTTGTCGGACTACCTTCCCAGCCCTCCCGAAGCCAGCGACGATGCCCTGAGTGATGAGGAAGATGATGACATGAGAGATGAAAACAGGAATGACAAGGTTATCCCAGGCTTTCACTCCAACCTTGAAGATGTGCTGGCTCCTGGAAGCAGCAACAGCATAAAAGCAGGCGTCAACGTACCAGCGCTCTTAGCGAAGATCCGTAGTCATCCAGCCTGTAAACAAGAGTGGAGAATCTCAAGCCTCAGTCGGAAAGTGGAAGCCAGATCAAAAGGGGCAGTGGGGAGAGTGAAACCTCCTCCTCCACCTCCTCCTCCAAGAACAGTGTCCTCAAGAGTCTTGGAACCAACAAGAAACAAAGATAGTGGTTCGGAATCTGAGGACGAGTTCTTCGATGCCCAGGATTGTCTCACTACATCAGTCTTAGAACAACCTGCAGGTCAGTGCAGTTTTTAGCTGTGTGTTTGCTAATGTAATTCACCTGTCTGTTCTTTGCCTTACATAGTCTCTCATCTGTGCTCCCTTCTCATTCTTGTCCAGATGATACAGACAGGAGGAAAAAGGATGAAGCAGTCCAAATCAGCATGGAAGAGAAATCAGTGCAATTGGACAAGCAACCCATGGAGGCGTCTTTAGCGGCAAGTAGACATAATGAAATTAAGAAACCCATCATTAAACATATCACTTCTGAAGGTAATGTTCCTGATGAAAGACCGTTAGAAGTTCATCAGCCCTCACTAGCATTGCCAACTCAACACAACCGTGCTGAGCCAAAGCCCATCTTGAATCATACGCCAGAACAGAAGAGCCAGCAGTGCAATGGAGAGATCCCTAACCGCAATGCTCATCCAATGTCCTCTGAACTGCTGGAGATGGAGCCAGACACTATGGAGTTTAAGCCTGTTACAACAGCTGGTCCACCGCTGCCCTCACAGTTAATAACAGCAGTGTGGCAAGCTAAATCTCAGCTTCCCACTGCAGTGCATTCAGCCCTTGTCAATGGATCCAAGCAGCAACAAGAAGTTTCCCATGCAGCAGTCTGCTCTGAAAAATCGAATTCCAGTCATGTACAGGTCAAAACCAATGAAACTCAAAATGCCACGACATGCACAGAGTTTCCAGAGAATAAGAAAGATGTAACTGTGAAAACTGAGAAACCAGAAGAAAGTAAATCACTGCCTCCTCCTCAAACCAAGAAAGAAGATAAAAAGCCTGTTTCTGCAAAACCTCCAGTTCCCCCTAAACCCCTATCTATTGCATCTCTGCCATCAGCAGCTCCAAATACAGGTCCCACTCCAAAAGCTGAAGGCAAGAAACATGTACCTCCAAATGGGCTTTCTTTGCACCCCTGGTCCCAGCGGAATGGAGCGACCCCAGCGAATACCCTGAGTAAAGGTGTTTCATTGAGTCATGAGAATCTTAGAAGTGAACTAAAAACTGAGTGTATCAGCATCAAGGAGACAAGTGCGTCAACTACTCCAACTCCCACGTCCACCCCCACTCCATCCCCTTCTGTTGCCATCAGAGGATCAGTAAGCATGGATCCTAAAGATCCTTTTGGGATTGGTACGAGTTTCCCCAGCCGAACATCTTCTGGACGTCTGTCTGCTTCAGCACTTCGAGGAAAGATCCAGGACATGCCCTGGTATCTCACGCGTTCCCAGGAAATTTTGGGAACGGTAGCACTTAGTGGAGACAGATCAGCAGACTCCAAATTATGTAAGGATGCAGCTGACAACAAGGAAAATAAAAAGGAATCGCCAAAGGCTACTTCTGTACCTACCTTGAGTGACTGGAAAGAGAAGGACGCAGAAGTCGTTGTCGTAAAACTAAAAGACGGGCCGCAGGAAGCGAGCTCGCTTTTAAAAGAAGTAAACGGAAAGATCTCTACTCATCCAGACCTCAGGCAGAATGGGTTGCGGGCCTCCACCCAAGGATTTTTGCCCTCAGAAACCTGTGAGTCCGAGCAGCCGAGGCCTCAAAAACTCATAGGGACAAAGGAGTGTCTGGAAAGACCCTCACCCCCGTCCAGCACGGGCACCCCCCACCATGAAGCATGTGGCTGCCATACCGTTTATGCTAACTGCTTTAGTGGGGATGCTGAGGACGTGTGCGGTTTCGATGACGACCTGACTGTGTACGAGTTCTCCCGTCAGAAACGAAACAGCAAACCACCCCAGACCTCCGTTGCACCTCCTTCACTCTCCGCCCCTTCTCAGAACATCCTGTCCCTGCTCAGAGACTCACCTCACCCACTGTCCACCTCCTCAGAGCTCAGCCCTCTTCTCACCCCTCCCCGACCACTAGGCCCTCGACTTGTGGGACACAACCCTCTTGAAGACCTCCTCCGAGATCTTCAGGGCAGAAGGTACGTAACAGTCTCAAAAGGTTCTGCCCTCAAAGGGGGCTACACTTCCCTGCACAGAGACATTGACGAGCTTCTGTTGGTGCTAAAGAACGGCGAAACGGCAGTAAACCCTTTGTGCCACAAAGGACAGTGCGAAAAGGGTCCCGGGTTGAACGGTCACTCCTTATCGGAAACGGAGCGCTGCCTGGTGCAGGCCGAGGCACGGAGGCTGGCGTCCGGATGCCAGCGTGCCACCAGGGTGGGTTGGGCACCCGACGACGCCCTCCTCTCTCTGGGCAACAGCTTTGAAGCTCTGGTTCGACTAGCGGGGGCCTGCCTCCGAGTTTACTGTTTGGATTGTGGTGGCGATATCAATGGCGTCGAGGCTCTGAGTAAGATTCAGGAAGTGGTGGGTCTTTATAAGGAGTTTGTGACGGCGGTCGAAACGGTGCGAGAAGGGGACGGGGTCCGGATGTTGGCCAAACAGTGCACGGTGCTGATCTCGACGGTCTTTTCTCTCACACAGCTTTTCAGGACACATACACCCGAGTCGGACAATAGACACTTACCTCTGAATTTCTGAACTGGTCTGAGCGAAACCTAGCAGAGAACTAAAAAAGACAAAGCTGATCCCTCTCTTTATATTTAAAAGACTATAAATGTGTGCTGGCACACATGGAAAAAGTAAGTGCCCTACTCAAACACACACACACACACACACACACAAAATTTCACACTAACAAGCAAATAATTCTATAATACTTTTATCCTCTAAAAAGTGGTTGCTCTTGCCAAGTCCTTATAAACTTAAATTAAGCGAGTTATGCATTTATTGGTACATACAGTAGCTATTTTCTAACAACCCCTTATTTCAAGTGTGTATAGTATGCATTCGAGTACTTATTTATTTTTACATACCATGTCTGTGCACCGTGAATTCTAACCAATACCAATGTTTTTGTTTGTTTGTTCGTTTGTTTTGGTGTATGTAAATTCCTACCTCTTGGTCTAATAACCTTGGAAAAAATGAAGAGTATTATGATTTGTTTTGGAGATTTTTTGTGCTGCTCTATGATGGTTTGGGAACGGCGCTGAATAAGAAAGACGACGCAGACGCTAACCATTATTCTTGATCATTAACATTCAGTACATACCAGAATTATTTAGGAACTCCAAAATTTATATGCAGTAATTTTACACCTTGCAATCCAAATGAGTGTTTTTTTTTATTTTTGTCTGAAAGACGGCTAAGAATTGGAAATTCAGGACAACAAAGTGTTGGTGTTCTAGTGGTTAGGACACTTGCTGCTGGACCAAGAGGTCGTGGGTTTGAGTCCTACCTCTGGCGCTACCATCATTGGGTCCCTGAGCAAGATCCTTAAAGGAGCTATATATAAGATTGTGGCCAAAACTGGTACTGCGGTCAAATTCAAAACACTGGAGCGTTTCCCCTCCCCAGACTCGAGGTTGCCAGATAGGTTGGCTGATCCTCATATTTGCCAAATCTAGTGTCTAATGACACATTTGGTATTGCCATAATTGGCATGCTAATGTTTGCACTGTTACCACACGGTCTCAGCGTAACAAGATGCTGATGTTAGCCTTCACAAGTCACCGTTTTTGTTCCTCAAACATTGTCAGCTCGATGACCCTCCTACACATGGGCTACAATCTATGATCCAATATCAATAACGTTATTCATCTGTTATTCAAAACACAATTTGCGTGCTGTAAATTAAATTTTAAATGTGAATATTCTGGCTGTACTAATTTTGTCAGTGAGATCAATATTAGCTTCATTTTATGATCACTTGCCATAAATTTCTTACATATATCTCCTTTAACTCCAAGTTGCTCTCCGGGAAACTGTTCCTGAAATTAGGAAACATGGAAGTCGCTCTGGATAACAGCGTCAGCTAAAATGCCGTAAATGTAATGAATGGAGGAGCGAGAATAGAAATGCGATTGCTTGGAACTTTGTATCTGTACGTCAGCGTGACTATTTGACATTAGCTTTTATATCGACTGACGACTGACTGTTAACGGTAGCAATTAGTTTTATCCAAAGACATTAGAGCACAAAAGAGGTGCTTTTTTAAATGAAATAATCTCCACTCTCAACACTAATTTGATTAGCACTGGTCAAACTCAGATACTTCCGTTTGTCCTTATTTTATTACTATGCAAGTGTCACAAATTCATCGTTTGCATTTGCCACATAGCATTTGTTTACTATTTTGTATATGAACAAACTGTTTAAAACTGTCCTTGGTCACAGATCGTTTAGTTTTGGTAAGAGGGCTTCCCTAAAAAAACCCAAACCTAAGCCTTATTCTTGATCTGGATTTTTTTAAAAAGAAAAATATCTTGGATCAAGCTGAAATTAATTAATTATGCAAAAGCTACAATGGAGGGAAATAAATGATTGCCAAGGACAGTTATCTCACTATTACTAATGTCTCGTAGTATTAAGTAGCCCCAACATCATGCACTACTCTGCATTTGTTGACTTTTCACATAATACGAGTAAAGTCTGAGATTTTTAATGTGTGTTAGAGTCTGATTCAAGACCAGAGTGATTAAAAGCAATTAAATTAAAGAGCTCTGAACGATGACCAGACGATAGGACCTACTTCTCCAGACTCATTGATCTAATTTGACATGAACCCTTTTCAGCGTCTAAGTGAATTCATTACGTTAGAAAAGACTTTCCAGGTGGTGATAATACTGTCACACACATGCATTATGCACACACACACACACACTGTAGACAGTATATCAAAATGTGAACATCAAACCTTTCATTTAGGGATGCACGATATGGGAATTGTTGGCCGATGTCGATATCCGATTTTTTTCATGCGTAGATTTGCCGATGCTGATAAACAAGGAAGGCAAAGTAAAGATAAGATATTTAGCGTGTTGAAGTTCCACTGCATGCTCAGAATTTTGGCACAAAAATAAAGCCAAAACACAGCTGCAAGTCAAGCGAGTGTGAAAGCAGAGTGGAGCGAGAGTGGAGCATTTCCAGCGTAGTGCACAACATTTTAAGAAAAAGTCACTTCCCGTCCTGTGTAGTGTACCAAGTGAAATAGGGTGCATGTGACTCTCCATGTGCACTACCTAGTGTGTAGAGAGACGTTAAGCTACAACCCCGACTATTTCCTGAGATGCATACTACCACATAGAAAAGTATGATAAGAGCACCTTATCTTCCATACTATTAAGTGCAGTAATGCACGGCTCGGGACACAGTCCATGTGTGAGCTCACATTCGCTATTTGAGACAAACTTGCAATTTAGTTAGTTAAAAATGTTTCATGTGTGCAGGCAGAGTTGAGTGCGTAAAAACAAGAGATTTTGCTTGTGAACGTGCCACTGCGTGCTCAGAATTTGGGCACAAAATGACCCCATAGAAATGCCCAAAATGACCCCAAAATGACCCAATAGATTTTAAGACAGAAACTTTGGACACGCCTGGCACAAGCGCTACCTTTCCAACGTACAATAAATGCGACATAAAATATCGGCTGAAAATATTGAGCAAATCTGTTATCGTGCATCCCTAGTTTCATTATTCTGATTAGGGCATTAGGTAAGAACATAACGAGAGCGACTGAAGAGATTTTCTGAAACTGCTTTTTTTTTGGAAAATTGTACTGTTGATATTTTGTAGCACGCCAGCACCAGTTGCAACTTTTAATGCTAATCTATTCACTGTTTGAAAAGTCTCATATCAAACTACCTGAATGAGGATAAACGTCGTCATGAAGCTTGAAATGGTTCTCTCAACTTTGAAATGTGTTGCCAAAAGAAAGGCTGAATAGAGATGAAAATCTGAGTGGTCAAAGTATTCATTGAGAATGCACATAAACAAAGCCAGGCTGAATTAGAATGAAGTAAAATCTTCTGATGTGTTGGGTAAAAACAACAATGAGGGTACAATCGTCAAGTCATTTTGCATTTCTTCTACTGTATAAATAAAGAAGTCTTCTAATTGACTAGTTATTCTTGATTTTGTGTCATGTTTAATACATTTTTGCACTTTGCATACATTAACAGGTCTATGAGCTCCACTAAACATGTCTATACACCTCTCAGATTAGGCATTTTCACCTGCTTCTTACTCCTCTATTTCAGTCCCTTTCAGAACAGGCTGTTCCTCATTAATATTCCTAAATGCAAATGAGCCGCTGCTGACCACGCCCCTCACTCCAGAACTGGGTGTAGTGTCGACAGCACGGTGAGAGTTTACCTCACGTGAAAATTATCAACATGGTGCTGCTAACAGACCATCCATACAGCCGTACATGTTCAACACAACACTCCGCTGCTAGACCTCTTCACTGTGATTCCTTCACTAGCGCTGGGGAGAAAACATGGCGGATCAGGAAACGCTAGCGGTTCTACCTGGTGGACGGAGCTTCTCAGATAGGAGGGTGGAGTTATTCAAATGTCCCCTAATGTGATGTAGAAGTAGGAGAGAAATCTAAACGACTCGTTTAAGCGCACGATTTCTGACATACAATACCAGTCAAAAGTTTGGACACACCTTCTCATTCAATGTTTTATTCTTTATTATCATGACTATTAACATTGTAGATTCTCACTGAAGGCACTATGAATGAACACATATGGAATTATGTAGTAAACAAAAAGTGTGAAATAACCAAGAACTTAAGATTCTTGAAAATAACCACCCTTTGCTTTGATCACTGCTTTGCACACTCTTGGCATTCTCTCGATGAGCTTCATGAGGTAGTCACCTGAAATGGTTTTTCCAACAGTCTTGAAGGACTTCCCACAGATGCTGACCACTTGTTGGCCCTTTTGCCTTCACTCTGCGGTCCATCTCATCCCAAACCATCTCGATTGGGTTTGGTCAGGTGACCGTGGAGGCCAGGCCATGTGGCGCAGCACTCCATCATCACTCTCCTTCTGGGTCAAATAGCCTCTTCATTCATAGTTTTGATGCCTTTAGTGAGAATCTACAATGTAAATAGTAATGAAAATAAAGAAGAAACACTGAATGAATGGGAAGGTGTGTCCAAACTGCTGACTGGTAGTTTAAAAATACTAACACAAATCACCATTTTTTATTAAACTTGCAGTGTGTGTAGAGGCAGTACAGACCCAAATGGATGTGCAAAGAACAGAAAAAGTGAGTTTGTTCATAATATGGGACCTCTTTGCGCAACAGTCTGGAATTTTCTCACAGTGCAGCTGCAACAGCTTCGTTCCGGATACATATCAGAAGAATACTCTCGGGATCTCTGCTGTCTGGCTTTGAGGTCTGTAGGTTGCTGCTTCCTTAATGCTTTCAGCTTTTTTTGTTTACTGAATGGATTTTCTTTTACTTAGAGGGTGTTTATTAATTATTTTCTTGCAAATTCATGGTGCTCATCATGACTGACAGTGATTAAAATCCATGCATGTGCGTGATAGACAGATGGCGATGTGGAGTGTTAACATTTAAATCAGCTTTTATCTATGCACTAGACACAGATTGAGTGAGATAAGAAATTAGGGGTGCACAATGATATCAGAATCATATCGGGCTCTGGCAATAATTGTTCAACCCATACAAAACCAAAAATCTTTCTAGCAGGTTTGCTACGAACTTGTGGAGTTTACTGAATGGATTTTCTTTTACTTAGAGGGTGTTTATTAAAATGTCAACAAATTGCCACTAGTGATAAATTAATTTGCCAGTGATTTACCAAAATAATTTGTAGTAAACATTTGGTGATAAATTTGTCAGGTGAGTAAGTTTTCCACAAAGTTTGCTAGAAGTCCACCTCAAATTTGCCATAAACCTAGTTTGCATGTGAAAACATGACCTTGCTCAAAATTTGCAGCAACATTAGCAAAGATTAAGATGAAAGATTAAGTAGCTAACCTCATTAACTTAAGTGAAAGTACAGATACTACTAGTCAAATGTTACTCCAATACAAGTGAAAGTCGTACAGTCAAATTTTTACTTAAGTTAAAGTACTTAAGTGCTTGTTTTAAAAAATACTTAAGTATTAAAAGTACATCTTCTTTCACCACATTGCTGCATTATTGCCACAACACTTATAATACCTAATGTTGACTAGCTTGTAGAAGCTGTAGAATAAGGAACTGGTAGAATGTTACAGAATGAAAATTAAACTGATAAAGAAAACCAGTCATTATTTTATTTTATTAATTAATTGTAAGACTACACATCAAACAGAACAGCATGGTAGTGTTTTGACCCAGTTCTAGCAGTGTGTGCTCACATATATGTATATGTTAATCAGGAGGACAGTGCAATAGCTGTAAATGCAGCTCGCAACATAAAATCAACATTCCAACCTGCTTAAAACCCAGCTCTACACCTCTAGCTTCATGACTTTCCAACAGCAGCAAAATGAAATACTACTCAAGTGAAGTACAGATACTCAAAAACTCTACTTAAGTACAGTACTCAAGCAAATTTACTTAGTTACTGTCCACCTCTGCACATCTTAAACATGTAGCTACAATGAAAGTAAAAGTGAGTGATTATTTGTCATTGTGAACACACCACAGCACAGCACACAGTGCACCACAACCAAATGTGACCTCTGCATTTGACCCATCCGTGAAGGAGCAGTGGGCAGCTAACAAGCGCCCGGGGAGCAGTGCTTGGGGACAGTACCTTGCTCATGAGTACCTCAGTGGTAACTTCACCGGCCCTGGATTCGAACCTGCAACCTTCTGATCACAGGGGCAAAACCCCAAATACATTGCAAAACCCCAAAATTGTAAAATATTTGCCTGAAGTGAAGTTATTAACAAGATGCTTTGAACATTTGTAATTGCAAAATGACATCATATTAGTTGAATTTGATAATGACATTTTACTGCTTACTGTTAACGTTATATACATATATATATATACATGTATATATATATATATATATATATATATATATATCTCAACTATTAAGCTGTTGTTTTCTAATTTAGAAGATCTTAAGGTATTTTAAATAGCTGAAAGAAAAGAACACACTGGGAAAATCTTAATTGAATTCTATTTTAAGGCATTACTTAAATTTCAGTTTTTAAACTGAAATAGTGCCATGGAAAAAAGTATGTTGATTAGAGGTTCTGAGGTCAGTTTTGATGAACATTTAATATGTAATAAATAAATTTGAAAAGCAAAGCAATATTAATCAGGGCTTTACAAAATTATGTTCTTGAAAAAGGCAAATGCGAACCTTGAGTTTATGATTTTTTAGTTTAAGCTAGCAGCATGATTACGGGACAATATTTTTATGGTCATTTATCCAGGTCAAGGCTATAAAGCTGAAAAAATAATATTATTACTGATTCTGGCCAGCTAGTTAAAACAGAATTCTGATCATTGTGGGACATGTGGCCCGTTTGGCGGCTCTCCTGTAAGCAGTGAATCCCAGTGCAAATATTAAAATCCTTTTATTAGGTAAAACAAACTTGCTTCCTGCACACAAAGCTCTGCTGTCATGTTCGTGGCTTCATGGTGAACTCCTACAGCTTATTATTTTCTGTTTCTTCTCCGTTGCTGAGATACTTGAGATTTATCTTTCCGTCTTGACAGATTTTCAAAACAACATTTTATTATGTGACTCCAGTGAGCGTTCACACTTTTTTATTCCACCCACTTTTTCTGACCGCTACTTCTACTACAGTTTTTATGCTAGAAATATCGTTCCAACTCTAAAACGTGTGGCTTATATACGTTTATTGAGTTCTACTTATTTTACTGCGCGTCAGCCGTTCTTCACAAATCCACCAAGTTCGACGTGATTCGAGGGCTCATGTGCCTCTTTGCGTATCTGTATCCCTCATGACCTGCACTCGTCTTTTTTAATACTGTGTTCCTGTCGTTTATTTTTCCCATAGGAACCCATTGGCTTTCTCCCATTAAGAATACATGGGATTCAGGACTAGAAATATTCAGGCGCTTAGCACTCTGAACGCTGAAGCTCATAGGATTTGTCTTAAAAATAGGCGCTGCCAGCGTAAAAACCATGTTTGGTGGACACAGTGCCTAAGTAGACAACGTAAACCTCGTCGTGCAGGCAGTTGAGTGCATAAAGACAAGAGATTTTGCTTGTGAACGTTCCAGAATTTTGGCACAAAATAACAGCATACATTTTAAGACAAGGCGCGGGCCGTATAAAATCCCATCTCGGACTTTGGACATGCCTGGCCCAAGCGCTACCTTTCCCCACGTTCAATAAATGTGTCATAAAATATCAGCTGGAAATATCGGGCAAATCGAAGTATCAGTCCGATGACAACGACTTCTCTGTTGCTTCTGTTTACAAAACCACTGAAACAAATCGCACAGTGTACGCCCAGCCTTAACCTGTTGAGCCTGATCGCCCCCGGTACCAGGGCAGGAACAATGACGTCATTAAAGGCTTTAAGAAAAACACATCAGTTGTTCCAAATCATTTTTCCAACCTTTAAAAGGAATATACATGATCAAATACAAATGCACACAGAGTTTACTTTGTACAAAATGGATTTTACCCGAGAGATGAGCTGAACACTTCATACAACGCTGCAGAAATGTTAACGTTGCCATTTCCGCTTACTGTAGAATAAACATTGACCACATTAAATACGTCCAAAACATGTAGAGCTCACATCTCTGGCAAGTAATACAGACAAGATCTTTATCTGGTTTTTCTTTACATGGTGCTGTGCAATATGACCAAGATCTGATATCCCGATACAAGTCAAATTATATCCTGATAACCATATATATCACAATATAGTACAGTTCCTGTAAACTGAGTGGAACTTTCGCAAGCAAAATTGGTTGTGGTGCACTGTCAAACTATGGAGCCGATCTGGGGTGCGTTTCCCAAAAGCATAGTTGTTAACGTATTGCTAACTATGTTAGCAACACTATGTTACTATGTACTAATGTACACTATGTTAGTTGCTAGTGACTGCGGTAAAGCTGGTTTATTGTTCAACATAATTCCTACATACTGATATGACGATGAGCAGAACAAGCAACACAACACACTACAAGCCCAAAAGCACATCACACCATTATACTGTTTAACTTCCTTAACAACACCAGCTCTCACTCACAACCTCTGTGTTCCTGATGCTTTCAGCACCGCAGGATTAGGGAGCGTCAGTAAATGACACAACTGTGTTTAAAGGAATCATGTTTGAGATGTTATTTTAATCATAAATCATTTAGCATATACATATGGCTGTGTAATTATTACATTGTTTTAGTGGGAAAACAGGATGTAAGTCAAGTATTTCCTTAAACAGAACAGAATTATCTCGCAGAGAAATACACAATTTATTCATTTATCCATAAAGCCCAAGAATTGGCATCGGTATCGGAACTGAAAAAGTTGGATCGGTGCAACCCTACTTCTTACAGCTCTTTTGGCCTTCCATAGATCCGAGTGTGAGGGCGCGGAGTGTTTTAACTGTGTGTAGGCAGATTTTGCTTGTGAAGGTTCCACTGCACGCTCAGAATTAAGACACAAATATAACACCATAGTACATAGTGCTACGTAGTGCTGTGGTGACGACTGCAAACCCTCAGCCAAACGTCAACAAATATCGCCGTAAACAATGGATTTTGCCACACCACCAAATAAATATGAGAATACTGAGTATAATATGAAATGACAGACCTTTTAATATCATCATCCGATATATTGATACTTCGTCATATCGTACAGTTCTGTCTTTACATGTGATGGTCTGAAGCTGAAGGTTTCATCACCATATTAAACCACAATGATTTTTTTGACCACTTAAATCTCATTCTCTGGTTTATACTTTGAGACGACAAGAAGAAAAAAAAGTATTTCCTGCAAAATGAGCAGAAGAACTGCTGTAGCTCGCCACCACGGTCGCTCAGGACGGACTGGAAAAACAGCTGGAAGTAATTCTGAGCTGCATTCGTTTTCCTCCATACATCAAGTTTTTAAAACAAATGATGTAAATAGAAATATTTTTGGTGACAAAAAGGTGCAACAAAGTAAATAAGCCAGCAGTGTGGTCCAGGCACCCATTTGTGCATTTCACTCAAGAGCAGCACATTTCAACACAACACAGACGAGGTCTTTACAGCCGTCGTCAGTTACACACGTCTTCAGTTACGTAATGCAAATTCATGGTCTTACAGACGTTACAAAACAGTCATTAAAGCTCAGTAAATTGGCCAGTACACCATGTGTAACACGTGAACGTTCTGACACACACACCAGTCACATCAGAGCCATCGCAGATTAACAAATAATAACTGGAGCTAAATTCCGAGACGAGTCGAAACTGAGCAGATTAAATTTGTGAGAAATTAATCTGACATGAGTCTGGTTACTGAGGGTTTCTTCCTCTTAAGTCTATGACTTTCCAATGTGAGAGAACCTCAGTGTAAATCTGCGACTTTAATCTTGGGAAGAGACTTCACAACGTGAGAATATCCACATTTTGTCCTTGTTAAAAACGTCAGAGAATCAGACGTCTGACAATTTCTGTGTTTATTATCCTAAATTTATAACTTTAATCTCAGAAATTTTTACTTATTTTGCCAAATTTACAACTTCACAACAGAGAATTTTTGTTATTTTCTTGTAAATTTGCAATTTGAATCTTGGAAATTCTTTATTTTTCTCACGCACATTTATGACATCACAACATCAAAGAATATCTTTTTTCTTGTAATATTTCTGACTTTAATCTCAGAAATTCTTACATATGTCGCATAAATTTATGGCTTCTTAATGTCAGAAAATTTCAGAGGTGTTTTTCATAAATTTGTGACATTAACCTCAGATATTTAACTTTTTCAATGCAAATTTACGTCAGAGAATGTGTTTTCTTGTAAATTTCTGACTTTAATCTCGGAAACTTTTACTTATTCTGACATCATGACAGTGAATATCTGTTGTTTTCTCATAAATATGCGATTTGAATCTTGGAAATTCTTACTTTTCTCAGCAATTTTTTTTATTTCTTGTAATATTTCTGCATTTAATCTCAGAAATGTTGCATAAATTTATGCCTTCACAATGTCAGAGAAAATCCATTATGTTTGTGAATTTTAACCCCATCTTTCAGCCTGAATTATTATTTTTAATCTACAAAGGCCCAGATATGCTGTTGTATACACAGAAGCATCCGGAAGTAAAATACCACAACAGATTCTCTTACACGTAAAGAGAACGAAGTACAATCGCATCTGGATACAAAAAAGGGGAAAATGGCAGTGTCCTCGATGCTTTCCGGAAAGTACTTTGCTCTGCCAGGAAAAAGGCGTGACGTGGGCCGTTCTTCTCAGAAGACTTTGAGCAAGAGTTCGTAGGTGGCGTTGATGATGCCCCACGACAGCAGCGAGCGGTGGTAGTTGAGGGTCGCGCCGCGAAAGAGTAGCACCAAACTGCCGCCCCTCTCCCTCCACACGGTCATCAGCACGCGTCCGCAGGGCACGAACTCTCCCCCGACCTGCGACTGCGCCCGCGACTTCACCACATTCAGTGGGTAGAACATGATGCCCAGCCCCGCGCCCAGCAGCCCGCCACAGACGAAGTCGTTGACCAAATGCTCCGTCTTGGTCCTGGCTTCAGGCAGCAGCTGTTTGATGGGGCCCCGGAGTCCAAAAAACAGCACGTTGCTGGGTCCGTTCCGGAGCAGGACCGGCACCAGGCCCCGGTAGCACTCGCGGAAGCCGTATTCGCGCAGCAGCGTCCTGAAGGTGTGCGCCGTGTTGTTGAAGCGGCCGCTGTGCCGGTGGTCCTGCAGCAGGGTTTGTACGCGCTCGAAGGGCGTCAGCGCCGCCTCGGCCGTCCCCGCTAGCGCCGCCGCCACACTGCGGGTCAGCAGCTCGGGAGCCCCGCCGGCCCGGGCGCGGCGCAACAGGACGCGGGAGAAATCCTCGTACAGGCCGAACATGATGGCCACGGTGGTGGTCTTCTGCAGCAGCGGCGGCAGCAGGCCCCGGTAGAGTCTGCGCAGGCCCTCGCACTGCAGCTGCCGCACGGCCTCGGCCACCCGGACGCCGTGCAGCTGCTGCCGGAAGAGCACCTTCTGGATGGGGAAGGTCACCAACACGTTGGTGAAGGCGGCTGCCGAGCCACACACGTAGTGCTTGCCTCGCGAGCCCAGCTCTCCTCGGCCGGGTCCGGACGCCAACGCAGGCATGCTTTTGCTTGGCTTGTCCTGCTGCGTTTGGCCGGCCGGTTTGTGCTCCGCCATGATGGTGGCCGACCCCATGGGAAATCAGCTGTACGACTGAACGCTGCACTGGAGACCCACATCCATATGACCCTGGATTTAAAGCTGTGAGAAATGGGAACGAAAATGACAAAAATCAGCATCACTTTACGGAAAACATTTGACACAAATAGTGTTGCACAGCAAAGAGTGTTAGTTAGGGCTGAAACGATTATCAAAATAACTAGAAAAATCAGATTACTGAAGCTTCGTTTATTTCTTTTCACTTGCTTGAGCATGCTCCGCTTGTGTTTCACACAGACGCTAATTAGTGACGCACAACGTTTTCGGTGGCATGATCAAGGCAAAACCTGGTGAATAATTAAGCATATTAAAGATTCAAGAATTTAAAGATTTTAAAGAAGACAATCAGCTTATTCTGTTTCTTGTTATATCAATATGTAGGAACTGGTGCAAATGTCGAACAATAAACCAGTTTTACCGCAGTTCCACTTCCCATGCAGAATGTGCGCATTTACAAATCGGCCCAATGCCACAATACCCGATCCAGCTATGCGAGTCGTTATCGGACCGGTGCCGTCTTTAGTTCAGGCTACATTTCACTACATGTTTATTTGTATAACTACAAAGAATTTTGAATCTTAACCCTTTGTTTGGTCTGTGTCTAAAATGTCAGTTTTATGTTAACCAAGTGGTGCTGGAAGAACATTTTTATTGTTGATTTATTATCAAACATTAATATTATTATTACGTACTGTATTCCTGTAATTGAGGAAAATATCAATAAAATCCCACTTGACTTTCCAAACATCATCTGATAACGAACAGACAGTTAAGAATATCTGATCAGTGATCTGATGCTCATTTTTTACAGCTATAGCTCCTTGTGATTTTACATTCTGGAGGTGTCCAAGCTGCAACTTGACTATTTCCATGAATTATATCTGTAATTTGGCTCAAGACTTTGGCTTTAAAGTGGCACCAGCCAGTCCGCTGTGTCCCTGCTCCCCGACCTGACATATGGGGGTTAGCCATCTTGCTTAAAGAGATTAATTAGCACACCATCTTGACCTGTTCTTAAGCACAAACAGAATAAAAGCGGGATTGAGATGCTCAGTTTGTTAGATGAGAGCTGGCGGTGAGAGGAGTCGCGTCCTTGATCCGAATAAACGCCTCGGCCTCAATGACATTGATAACGCAGTCAGACTGCTAGCTGGTCAGCTAAGCTAAGCTAGGCTAGGCTAGGCTAGGCTAAGCCAGACACTGACATTCATTTTATTTTATTTTTTTTACAACCTGAGGATCGTAAAGACATATCTAAATATATACACATATAAACATGACGACATACATATTCAATCGCCATCTATTCGATACTGAAGCAAAAGTCTCACTAGCATAGCAACAATGTGGCTAACCAGAAAGATAAGATTCCCCAGAAAACATGAACGCAAACGTTATCATGCTAAACACTTATTTTTCAGCACCACTACAGACCTGATTTACATTAAACTCCTCAAATTTAAAAACACTAAATTTATCTGACATCTACTCGCCTCATGGTAGCTATATGCTAACGTTCCAAATCGCTAAGAGACGCTAAATAACCTCAATAACGCTCTGATATATTTAAAGCTAGATGATCGATGCAACATATATAAATGCATAAACATGTAGACATAACTAACATGTAAATATTCAAGGCGATCGTGTTTATAACTGGATAAAACGAACGGTCTCGCTAACGCAGATACAACCTAACTAGCTGGTAAGACGTGCATTTTTCCAAATACGTCTACACATATTAACATGAGAATATAATCACACACATCATCTATATTAAACCACTCACATTAGAGCTTAAGTGACGTCTAGTCGCGTTATGGTAGGTGAAGGATAACGCTGCAAATGGCTGAGAGACGCTAAAAGGCTAACAGCACTGACAGCAGCTAACGCTCCAGCAAGAGGCATGTTGGAGATCAGCGGCGTGTCGCGACCTGCTGATGTAGCGTCACATACCTAAATAAATCACACACCTGGAGTCTACGACAGTGCACTGTGTTCCACACAAAGTCCCCTGTGGCTGTTGATGCCCTTGTGCAACGCGATCCAGCGCTCTTTAAGGCGGAGATCCGCGGAAAAGTCGTCACTTGACAGATCGAGCTGTGACTTATTCTGCTTTTATACGGAGTGGGAGCGAGAAAGCTGCTGTAGCGCCGCCTAGCGGGAGAGAGAGAGAGAGAGAGAGAGAGGGTGTGTGTGGGTGTGTGCATGTGTGTGTGTATGTGTGTGTATGTGTGAGAGAGTGTGTGTGAGTGTGTGTGCGTGTGCATGTGTGCATGTGTGTGTGTGTGTGTGTGTGTGAGAGCGTGTGCATGTGTGTGTGTATGTGTGAGAGAGTGTGTGTGAGTGTGTGTGCGTGTGCATGTGTGCATGTGTGTGTGTGTGTGTGTGTGTGTGTGTGTATGTGTGTGTGTATGTGTGTGTGTGTGTGTGTGTATGTGTGAGAGTGTGTGTATGTGTGTGTGTGTGTGTGTGTGTGTGTGTGTGTGTGTGAGTGTGAGTGTGAGAGAGAGAGAGTGGGTGGTGTGTGTGTTCATGTATTAATCACATTGTGGGGACCTGTTTGTTCCCTAAAATCACTTTTATCTGTTTTTTTGGGCTTTGTGGGGACATTTGAGAGGTCCCCATGAGGAGAAATGACTTTATAGAAAATGTGTTTGTTTTATTTGAGGAACTAAAAGAGGTAAAAGATGTGTTTTTGGTTACTGAGGTTAAGGTTAGGGTTAGAATTAGGTGTAGGTGTAAAATTATGTACATCTAGTCATTATGGGAGTCTATGGAAAAACCTCACAAAGATAGTAATACATAGACTGTGCGTGTGTGGGGGGGGTGTGTGGCAGTGTCGGGAATAAAGCGTTATCAAATCGGGGATTAACCCACAGGCTAGATATGGCTGAAGGGGCCCCCAGGTGCCCCCTATCAATTCATTAAAATAAGCCCGGGTGATGGGACTTACAGAAAATGTAACCTACAGGCCCCTGTACACCATAATCTGCTCCTGTACAAAATGTTACAAAATTATAGTAATGAATAACTTTTTGTTGTAATGCAGGAAAGTAATGCATTCTAATACATTTTCAGAAATGTAATACTCGTTACATATTTCAGTAACACACACAAAAATTTGGCCCTGCCATTTCGGTCCAGACTGGCCCACCACATACACATACACATGCACCACCCATCTTTCTGCTTCCTTTTATATGTACACCAACTTCTACTTCTTAAAACCATCAGAGCCATGTCATTAGTAAATAGGAATCACACACACATTACATACTTCCAAACTTGGCATTTGTTAATACAATACAATTGTACACTCCGCAGTGATAAATCCCAAAACAAGCTATGGCTCAATCCTATGTGTGCATGTGTGTTCAGGGGATAAAGAGAAAGAGATTAAAACTGATATAATGAATGATTGGTCAGATGTCAGATGTTTTTCAGACAAAGTAGGCTAGTGCTGAACAGTTTGTAAACTTAATAACACTCAATAAACTGCAATAATTTTATTGAACCAGAATGACTTTTCGGCTGGTAAGGCCTTCTTCAGCTCTCATCATGGAGGCAGAGTGTGCAGCGCTTCTATATTGTGTTTAAAATTATATGCCAGTAAGAGACACCTCAAGTCGTTGGCGTGTGAAGGATAATAATCAGATGATACATATTTTCCAGAGAAAATTAGAAATGTATAAATTGAAAACTCACGTAGTTAGTTTAGACTTCAAGATTCAAGATTCTTTATTTGTAACATACACAGTTATACAAGTACAACATGTAAAAACAACAGAATTTAGATTAAGAAATTACAGGTTAAGTTAAGAATCAATAAACTAAAGAGTAAGAATAAAATATATGGTGTTGTACTATAGACAGTCACTGAACATGTGCATGTTACAGTAGAAGACAGCAGGAACTATTTATTTAAAGCACAGCGTGTGTTTTTACAGAATGAACAAATACACATACAGTTCTTTAAGGCAGATAGGTTACATATATTATAAGCATAAAGCATAAATGGGCAAATAAGCATTTAAGTATAAAATGGCAGGTTTGTAACAACATGTTATATTAACCAAGTTATGTTATATGTTATATTTACAAATAAGTTGTGTTATATTAACAAAGTTGTGGTCTCGTGTCCTGGTTATTACGTCTTATGGTGTGAGGATAGAAGGTTCAAGTCCTGGACCAGTAAAAGTATCTCTGACGTACTCATGAGCAAAGTCCCAAGCACTGGGTGCTGCCAAAAAAAGCTATCCACTGCTCCCTCACGGATGGGTCAAATGCAGGGGTCATATTAAGTTGTGGTGCACTGTGTGCTGTGCTGTGTTCACAATGACAATCACTTACTTTGTATCATTTATTTCAAGTATGTGACAATAATCTTTCTTCTTGATGTCACCAGCAGGGGGAGACACGCATTTATCCCTGAGTAGCTCTCCACACGTCCACCGCCGCAAGAGAAGAAAAACAGCGGCGCAGCTCATTTGATTTTTAAGAGGGGCATAAAAAATTATTCATGATGGAAGTTACTTAAAAACCACAATTCTCACTGCTTACTATTTCAAACTGTATCATTTTAGTAGGGATATATGTTTAAAAAAATCAATTAACCTTGACTCCAGCCTTTAAACTAATAAAACGTCTCCTTTCTCTTGCGCCGTCCTCTCATTTTGTCAAAATGGTTTAATCTGAAAATTCTAAACACTTCGCGGGAAACGCGGTGGAAAATCCGGAATAAACACAGTCGCGGTTTTATCACCAAGTTTCATGACTTGATTTATAATCTTGTTTTCGTTCCTGTTTAGGATATAAAACTATGAGTCGGATGAAGAAAATGCTACACAATCTTCAAACGGAACTCAAGGTTGAAAAGTTTGCAGATCGATTCGTTTGCGTGCTGTTGTTTACAGTTATTTTGTGGTTGTTACAGTTTTGTTTTGAGAGTTTTAGAATTATAATTAGAGTTGTGCAATAAATCAGTGTATTTTACCTTCGAGTTAAACACTATATATATTTACATCTTGATACGAAAAGAAAACTCGTCTGCTTTTACTTTTGCTCTTTAACGTTTCTTTAATTTAACTTATTAACTTCCAATTTCAAAATTCTATCTTCTGATTTGGACAGTCTTAAGATGGTTCACTAGTCTTTTTTCAACTTTTTACATGTATATTTTCTGCTTAGAGACAACCCAACACAAAACCACACAAATCAGTTTAGGGTGATTTTACAGTACAGTGAACAAAAAACCACATAGAATATACATACTGTATATAAATAGACTTTAAAATATAAACTCTAAACTAGAGGTAGAAAAAGAAAATGTCATAATATGTGCAATGTTGCAGCAGAATTACAGTCCTGGAATTTAATTATACCTAAGATCAGCAGCAGTTCAAAAAAGATGTGCAATTGCATTATGAGGAGTTCAGTAATATGTACAAATATTGTAACTCTTTCCAAATAGAGTTCCAAGTTATTTGGCTTTAGATTATTTTTTAATAATGCAATAGAATTTACACACACACACATATATTCATGTAAATTCTGTGCCTAATATGTATAGTCTGCATGTCTTCTTGGTACTCTGTAGAAACTGGAGTCGCCTCGGCTCGTCTCTCTGTATGCTTGTATATAGCTGACATGACGAAAACGTTTACTATGACTAAAATATGCATAAGGAGGCTCTTCAGACATTGTTGATTCTGTTCTTTACTTTGGATCAAATCCTAAAGAAGACAACACTGGTGAATGTCAGAATCTTCGTGAAAACTGCGTATGTGGGTTTGGTGCATAAGGCCCAGTGTTTTTCCAATGCTGTGCAACTCTACTAATTGCTAAAGCCTGTTCATTTTTCTTCACACCAAGTCAAGTAAGTTTGTGCTGTTTATTCACAGAAGAGGCAGGAGAAGAGTCAGAAACGTCCCGAGGAGCTTTCGCAGTCTTCAGAATGCCTGGATGTTTCCTCAATAGAGAAGGCCAGTTTCTTCCAAGGAGAACATTACTCTTCACATGGTGCGTTAAAACATTAAGGTCATTTTTAACATTACTACTACACTGACTCAAAATGTAGAGGCGTAAATCTGAAGTTTTGCCTCAATACAATATTATATATTTTTAATGCAAAATGTTTCATTGTGTTCTGATGTCACAAAGTCTGTTATGATATAAATTTGATTTGATTCAGTTCAATTTGATTTGATTCAATTCAATTTGTACTAAATCACAAAAGCAACTAAAACATCATTTGACAGTTTTATTTCTGAGCTCAGACGTTTAAATGAAACGCGATCTTCTCTTCTGATTGACATAGACATCTTGTTCAAGATGAAGTGACGTTAAGGGTTTGAATCAAAGGCGTCAGAAGCCGAGTTATTATCATGGTTATCTTGTCCTGGACGACAGAGAACCTGCACAGACGTAAAGTGACGTTACGGAGTTAGGGCTGGGCGATATGATCTCAAATCAGTACCTCGATTAATTTAACATTTTACCTCAATTATGATTAATGAATGATTATTTAGTTTAAAAAGGAGACAGTCTATGAACACACACTGTTGATTAAATGTTATTTTCAGATCAGAGTCTTTTTTGTTATTATTTTCAGCAGTCAAAAATAAAAAAGCGTACAGACTGAAGTTATTTAATTTTTAAATTCCACTGCGGACCACTAGGGGACAGCAGCCAGCCAGTTGAACACCTCCATTATACTTGATTATGGTAATGCCACTGCATCGAGGCAGAATCATCTACATCTGCATCATGATGCATCAACTATGCAGTTAACTTCAACACCCCTAATACAAAATATGTGATGTCTGGTTTTCATTTTGGATCAACGCTAAGGACTCGCTGATCAGTGAACCGATATATCAGTGTAGATCGATGTATCGTTCCAGTCCTGTGAAAATGTGGAGATCCTTATTTACTGTATATTTGTCATCTGCTCCTGAAGGCAACCCTCTTCACAGCACTGCTCTGGAAGACGAAATTACTCCCGTTCCTGATGTTAGTAAAAGCACTGCTGGAGGGAAAAAGACAAATGGCAAAAAGAGAAATGTGAAAGCTCAGGATCAGACAGAGACTGCAAAGACACCTGCACGCGGTGAGAAAGGTTCGGCTAAAAAGAGACAGAAAGGTCATGTCGAAGTGCAGCGCAAAACCTCCAAATCTAAAGAAAATCAGAGTCCAGCACAAGCGACGAAACAGAAACCCCCAAAACGGTATTCTACATTTTCATTGCTCATGTTTATTCAAGCCATTACTAGGGATGGGTATGGTTAAGATTTTAACGGTACTACTGCACTTACCGGTACTGCTTATCATTTTGGTACTTTAACAATTGGTACTTTTTCAGGAATAAAATCAAATGAACGTTGCTTTATTTAACAAATCACTTTTATTACTCAGCAAAGCGTGGACACAGTAATCTGACAAATCCTCCTCTCACATGGGAGTTACACTGTTACTAACATCATTAGAATAAAATAAAAACACACACAATCACTTCTGTTGGTTTTAATTCTTTCTAACGACTTCTCAGTCGACAAGGAGTTGATGTGCATTTATTGAAGTGTTTTACAGTATCACATCAAATAAAGAGCTGTGTATGTGCTGCAGGCAGGCTGTACTTCTCATATACTTCAGTATCTACTAACGGATATGAAGTTTAGTATCATGTGATTGTGTACGTGTGCTTTTAAACGTCTTACAATGTGTCAATATCTCATTTGAAGTGTAAATCTGTGTGCATACTCTCTCCGATCGGGCCGACTCCACCGGATGTCAGTAAACAAACCACATACAGCCATAAGCAGAACACAACTTTCCACATACGCACACAGATCGGGCAGCGACACCAGCGTCTGGGTGTGAGAGTTTCCTCCTGCATGGTGAGAGAACGATCTAGATTAACGTCTTAATCAGAAACGGAGCTGCTCAGATCAACTGGGAAATCTGATTTACTCATTTCTCAAGTACCAAAGCAGTAGCGGTAACGTCAGAGCTGATCCATACTCTACTCTTTAAAGATTTAGCGCCAGCACCCGGTAGTACCGGGTTTCGGTACCCATCCCAAATTTAGACCGTACGTTTATAGTTAAAATTCCAAAGTAAAAGTGACAACTTTATTTATGCCAGTGTTTTGCATGATGTTTTTTCTCAGGCATCTACAGACTGTCACAGAGGTCAGAGAAGAAGGCAGGAGAAAGGTAACTTTATAAGCTTTAACAAAACATTTTCTTGTCTTCTACAGATGTTATGATGTTTGGATATTTATTATTATGTATTTGCAGTGAACGTTCACATATTGTTATCCAATTTTAATTCCACACACTTTGTCTGACCGCTGCCCCTCCTGCAGTGTTTGTGCTCGTTCCAGCTCTAAAACGTGTGGTCTAACGGTGTGAGGTGCTTATCTACATGTTTTTGATATATGCAATCGTTCCGTTGCTATGGAAATCATAGGGCCCTACATTCACACTGGCGTTTTCTGGTGGAAATGTATCTCTAGTTATTATTACTGTTACTAATTCTCATTTGTATATTTATTTGTTTAATCCCAAAATTGACCTGTAGAGTCGTGTCCTTCATCAGGATTCAGCAGATGATAGCCAGCAGCAGTCAGCTTTGTCCTCTGAAGAGCTTACAGACGAGGATCAGAGTTTTGTGAGTACGAACTATTTAGTGAACGTGAGTGATTATTTGTTATTGTGAACACAACACAGCACACAGTGCACCACAACCAAATATGACCTCTGCATTTGACCCATCCGTGAAGGAGCAGTGGGCAGCTAACAAGCGCCCGGGGAGCAGTGCTTGGGGACGGTACCTTGCTCATGAGTACCTCTGTGGTAACTTCACTTCTGATCACAGGGCGAACACCCTAACGTTACGCCACCAACTGCCCCAAGCTGAACTGAGCTGACAAAGTTCAATTAGATTAATTTTCTCAACTTCTTTTTAAACAAATTGTTAAACTTTTGATTGTTTCTCTGTAGCACCCAAGCAATGAAAAACGCAAATCTTCCAGTTTGAGACGGCAGAGGAAATCAAGTGACCAACAGAGAGGTCAGAAACAGAAGAGGAAATCTTCATCTGGCTCTTCAGGTAAAATTACATCAGACTGTGATCATACAAAATTCATTGTTGTGTTAATTATTAAGAACAGTCTTGTGTTCTTGTGTTTAGTTTTGCATTGCAAGCATTGAACTAGTCTGCTCAGAGTAATTATGCAAATATTAATCATACAGTAAATTAATTACTCAGAATTCTGGTGCATTAAAGAAACTGATATTTTTTGTTTATTATAGACAATGGACACCTTTCTAAGAAGAGGAAACGTGGACCTTTACGGAGTAGGACTAACTTGGAGGTTGTTCTAGAAGCATTCCAGGAATTTGTCTTGGAGTACAAGTAAGCTTTAAAATGAGCCGGGCAGAGTGTATCTGCATTTTTAAGGTGGTACCACAGTTCTCAAACGGCTTAGACTACGAAGATTTTAGAGTACGAAAATCTTTCTGGCCAGCTTCCAGCTTGGAGTACTAGCTTTGTCGTGGAAGATGAACCAAGCACTGCATCACGTTTTATACAGGAAATTGCACGAAGCGCAATATTTCTAACCCCAGTCGTCGAGCAATTCGTCACTCAAGCAGGATTTTCCATCGTAAAAGTCAGATTTTGAGCATTTATTTTGTACTTCGACCCGACAGCAAATCAATTTGAATGACAACAATCATCAATTGATTGGCGTCAAAGCTGCTATATCATTTTGCATGTATGTATTTTTTTATACATTTTTTTTTTTCATTGGTTGAAGCGCACTATTTTTAAGCAAAATTGTCAAAATTAAGTAATTTATTTTGTACTTGGACCAGCCGAAAAAAAACAATCTTTCATGTGTAGAACCGTCACGTTGCTGTGTCTGTGTGTGTGTGTTCTTGTACTTGCTACTTAGTGTAGCGGCCGTCCTCTTTTCCTTATTTTCAGTCGCTCTCGGGTGCGGGTAGATCCTGGAACTAACTCACTGGCACGACGGTCACAAAATACCGTAAGGTCCACACGTTACTGTCTTTGGGTGATATTCCCATTAATTTACATTTATCCAGTGATGAAAACAGGATATCACAAGCTTGGCGTGAACCTGACCAGGTGCCAGAGGTAAAAAACCATGTGATCTCCCCACCACACCTACACCTACCCTCCCCCTGTGGCCATATAAGTTTTAACGAGGGCGCCATGCAACCACCACCAGTGATCCACCTAGCCCACAGTGCCACCTGGTGTCCATCATCACACACCAAACCAAAATGACCAAATGGCTCCCACACTTAGTGAGAGCCAAAATGAGTTTTTAACCAGCAGAGTGAGGACATTTTTGGGAAGTGAGGACTTTTTTAGTGGTCCTCACTTCTTTAAACAGCTTCTAGGGTTAGGGCTTTTACAAAAAAAATACAAGTTTATTTGCAAAACT
Organism: Distichodus sexfasciatus; assembly: GCA_032718565.1. Lineage (NCBI taxonomy): Eukaryota > Metazoa > Chordata > Actinopteri > Characiformes > Distichodontidae > Distichodus > Distichodus sexfasciatus. The sequence continues at coordinate 30,265 of JAVGVS010000075.1, forward strand.
AAAAGTGTCGAAAGATTAGCTTTAGGATACTGAGGTTATGTTTAGGGTTGTGTGTAGTATTATTTACATACAGTAATATAAAAGTCACTGGAGGTCCTCACTACTGTATAAGTACAAGGATGTGTGTGTGTGTGGTTTTATATTTTATGGTTTTCTGCAGGGAGACGGTGAACTCGGAGGCTGTGAAACGTGCTATAGATGCACTTTCTCGTTTATTTGAGGAGGAACTCACTGAGATTGTAAGTTAGTTTTTAATACTCACGTTATAGTTTATACAGTTGTGGAGCCTGTAACATTGTCACGTGTTTAAATAAAATCTTAGCTGACATTTAAACCTTTGTTGTAGATCACAGCCACTAAGGAGTTCAGCAGTGCCAAGCGGAAAACTGCAAAGGTAGAACTCTCTTATACATGACGCCTTTAGTCACTTATGAAAGAATAAAGGGATTAATTTTTACATATGTAATATAACTAGAGAGGCAATTCCGCAAGAAAATGCGAATGTGGTTGCTCTCTTGCAGCAAGGTGGTTGCTAGGCTGTTGCTAGGTGGGTGCAAGGTGATTATAATTGGTACTAAGATGGTTGCTATGCTGTTGCTAGGTGGGTGCAAGGTGATTATAATTGTTCCTAAGGTGGTTGCTAGGCTGTTGTTAAGATCTGCATTACAAATCACTAGTCCATGAAAGGAGGTGCAATTAATTTTCAGTTAATTGTTAAGCCGTAACTCTAGTTTTTTTAGAAAGTGCATTACAGTCATCGAGCCTGCTCGAAATGAAGACGTGGCATAAACTTGATTTGATTTAAAAATAACAAATATTTAAGAATAAAGAAAATCTGATAACAAAACAATAATAATAATACTAGTAAACCTTTCATACAGGAGGTGCTTTACAGCTGTAATAATAATAATAATAAGCTGTCACTTTTAATTTTTCCACTGTAAAAGTGGTTTGTCGCTGTTAGGTTTGGGAGTCACTTAGAAGTTTGAGAACATTCATGACATGTTATATGCAAATAAAAACTAAGAGTGTATTACATATTTTTTCCAGAAATTATTTTCACGATTGTTGTTTGTTAATTAGATAAATAACACTCTGAACCAGAAGATAAGGAGGCTGTTGGAAGCCAAGAATGAACTCATCAAGTAAGAGCTTATGTGGATTGAATTTGGAGGATTTGTGTCTTTTTGAATCCGTTTGTTTTAAGTTATATTTTCCAAATCTGAAAGTGGTGTTGTTGATGTGCGGATGTGGACGTGATTTGGTCTGTATCAGGAGCGAGGCCAAGTTGAGGAAGCTTCAGAAGGAACACGACGAGTTGGAGGCCAGACTGAAAGCTGTTCAACAAGTTTCGAGTTTCCTCACAAACCTGAAGCAGCTGAACGCGGCGTACCTGCAGCACCGCCACGCGCACCCTGATCAACCGCAAACCGTGAGATCAAGTTCATAACACAACACTTCATACAAATAGCACTGCAAATATAAGTCCAGGTTAGGGCTTTAATATGCTTAACTGCACTTAAAGTAGTCAATAAAATATTCAGTGCTATTAATGTCCAAGTCCAGCACTGCTTTTGCTTCAGTTGATACAAATAATAACAATAATTATAATAATACACTTTATTTGTTTAGCACCTTTGATAGTATAAATGCAGCTCAAAGTGCTTTATAATATTACAGTAAAAATCAGTTTCATTCGAAAACAGTTTAAATTAAAAAATAATTAAGAGTAAAGAACATTTCGTCTTCTTCTTTTTTTATAATTATAATAATAATATACTTGCATGACATTTTTCAAATGCAAATGCAGCTGTGTTTTACAATAATATAATGAGAAACCATTTAATTTTAAATAATCAAAATAAATTTGAAAACTAAAAATAAAGTATAACAGTCATGTTATAACAAAAGAATAAAATGAATACAATTAAACTAAAACGTGCTTGAGCAAAATCACGTCAACGTGCAGCTTTAGGCCAACGAACAAATTCAGTTTTGTTTTTTTTGTTTCACTTCATGAACTAGTTTCTCATCTGTTTGTTTTTGGCCAATAAATCAGGAGGTTATAGAGTTTACTGTATATCTGCTGCATCTTCTGGTGAAGTGGAGATGTACAGTTGTTGCTATGGAAACATACTGTTTTATATTTCCAGAAATATAAAGTTTACCAGGTTTTCACTTATGTATTATTTTTTCTGCCAGTACGACGTGTGCTGTTTGCCAGCGATGCTGCTCGAAGCAAGAAGCACGACGGGAACAGAAGCCCAGTTAAAGATGATTAATGACAAGCTGCAGCAGGTCCTGGAACAAACTGCTCATAAATAAAAAGCCTTTACTGTGGTTGAAAAACTCAATAGAAGATTCAGTGTTATTCATATTCAAATCCAGCATTACTTTTGCTTAAATTGATAATAATATTAAACTTTGTATATCACCATTGATACTACAAATGCCGCTCAACGTGCTTTACAATAATGCAGCAAAACATTTTGATGTTTAAACCATAAAAACAAACTGTAAAACTAAATGTAATTAAGAATAAAGAATGTTTTGTAATTAAAATAATACATTTTATATGTGAACATCACATGGGCAGTTTAACAGTAATGACACAAAAATGTAATAAAAGTATTAAAAGAAACGTTTTTTAGAGTTCAGTATTTTCTACAATATAACCACACAATTTAAACTCCTACGCAGTGTGGAAAAGTCTGGAAGTTTGATTTGATTTAGTAAGTTCATTATATTTATTACTTTTTATGTGAAATTATTTCTGAACAATTCCGTGCACAAAAACTGAAGTAATTGTGTAATAACATTAATTACATTATTCACGGTGTAAATACGCATTAGTGCTCGTGACTCTCATGTGGAACGCCATGATGCGCAAAAACGTAATTCTCTCCCAGAACGGCCAAAAGCAGCTCATCTTATATAATAAAATAAAAACTCTAAAATAAAGTCAATAAAAGACACTCTTCTTACTATGTCTAGCAGTTATGTCTAGAGTTTCAGCACATTTATACTACATAAAACTAAAACAAATAAATATCATTTATTAATAATATAAAAATAATTTATTAATAACTGTTGACATTTGTTATTTATGTTGACTTCATTTATCTATAAGACTGGAGAGGACAGATCACACAGCTCAGACTGGAGGAAGAAGAGGCAGTGTGAGGTAGACTGAAGAAATAAATAAAGAATACAAGTAATTATTGTTTATATTTATTACACATTTGGCATGTGATGGAGATTATGGCCCCATGAAAAAAGTATTTGGCTCCTAAATATTTAGGGTTTAGGAGCCAATGGCCGGGGTCGGGGGGGTTCTCGACTACATCTCTCTTTTAGGACCATACGTGTGTTTGGATGGGGGGAGGCGGGTGGATCTGTTGGTCCTCAGTCTGACTTGCTTTACACAATTTGTCCCTCGGGGAAAGATGGTGTAGCTGCTGAATTCACCACCAGGTAAGATTGTGTAGAGTCCACACATGTACCACACTTCGTTTCACGTTATGTTCAATAAATCTGATAACCTGCTTACTGTAATAACACATTGTGATGGAGAAGTCTCCCAGCAGTCAACAGTGAGTGTGTTGTGTGTGTAACGTGGGTCTGTATAATTGTGGATTGTGGAATAATTTCCATCTTGTTTGAACCTGCAACAACATTACAGAGAATTTCACAAGCAACAGTTCTTTAGTTCATTCCTTTATTAGTTCTGAGAATGACACTTACATTTAACTTCTAAAAGCAAAACGTAGATGCAGAACATAACGCGTACCATAGTGTTTCTCCATAAGTGTTCATTATAAACGTAAACATGATTTTTAGAGTCTTGTCTGTGACACAACCTCATTATATTAAATCCCTGCAAACTAAAAGTTGTAGTCTCGGCATGTGTCCATTTACAGAGATCAACGTTAACAAGATCAATTTTTAAAAGCAGTTATTTTGCAGTAATTATGATGCATTAAACATGCTTTAACAAAAAGAGGAAGTAAGGCTGGGCGATACCACCTCAAATCAATATCAAGATTAAATGAACATTATGATTAAAGAATTATTGTTGAGTTTTTGTTGTCAATAGAATTTTTTTTTAACACTAAATTTTAAAAAATAACCAGGAGTTTAACTCTATATCAATATACATTTATTCAGTAACCAACCTGCCCCAGCACCGAACCAAAATGAAAACACTGATCAGACGTCATCCAAAGCCTCCAGGACAATGTTAACGCAAATTCATCACAAACATGCAAATTTGACCAATCACCACGACTTTTCTGCAATTTTTTGACTAATCATTGTCGTTTCCCGCAAAACGTTGAGCCATACTTCAGCAAACTCGCTTCCTTGTTATGTTTAGAAGTCACAGGAAACGTGTGATAAAAACGCCTCACATTTACCTTCAAAAATAACAATGATTAATGGTTAATAAAAATAAGTGTTTTTTTTCCCTTAATTAATTGTTAAAGAATCATTATAAACGGAGTCAAATTTGCGTTTGGTGGACACAGGCCCTAAAAGTGTATTGTAACACGTTACTGAAATACATAATATCAGTATAATATTACAGAATATTTTAGTAATGCCTTACATTACTGCATTACAGCAAAACGTAATACATTACTGTAATTATGTTACTTTTGTAATGTATTACTCCCAACACTGATCGGCAAACATCTGGTTGTGATCCAATGAATCAAAATAATATTTTATTACGACCAAACTTGTGATTTATACATTCTAGATGATGATTTAAATATTTTTTTGTCTTAAATTAAGTTGTTGTAACCGTAGGAGCAGTGTTAATAGATTTTTAAGGATTAAAAAAGTCGGATGAAGATAAGCCAGGGCTGGTCAATATGAAACCAAATCAACATCACGATTAATTGAACGTTTTATGTCTTTTATGATAAATTTTTTTTTGCTGTCAGTTTTGTACTGTACAGTTTGTATCTCAACTTTTAAAAGTGTGATATTTTACTGAAAGCGTGTATCTTGTAGGAATTACCTGTGTAGTGGAGGACTGGACGGTGCAGAGTTACATGACTACATGTTTTAGGGGGACGCTACATGAACAAGAATTGTAAAAAATCACAAAATAATCATCAAAATCACGTAGATTAGAAGTTTGATTAATTCTTGATTAATCATCCAGCTCTAGGATAAACCACACAAATTCTCGCTGACTTCCCACAGCCTCCTGGCGATCTGGTCGTCTCTGGCTTCAGGCTTCACCCTCTGCACCTCGGAGTCGGAGAAGTAGCGTCCGCTCAGGGGCTCGATGCCCTCCTGTAGCGCACAGTACAGCGTGGTTTGGGCACCAGACATCGGGTCCGTCTGGAAAAACACCTGCATGATGAAATTCAGGATCCCCATGTACCAGGCCTTCATGTTCCGGGCAAGCTCCGTCTTTACTGACCCTGGATCAGGACAAAAAAAAGAAAGAAAAACAAGAAAACTTAGCTTTTCTAATTAATTGCGATAATAGTTGCAGTGTTTTTTGGCGTTTTGTTGCAATAAAGTGGTACATTTTCGATCTTTCTATATTTCTATTTTTAGTTTAAGATTCAAGATTCAAGATTCTTTATTTGTCACATGCAAATTATACATGTACAACATGCAGTGAAATGTATCGTGATCCGCTCTTTTGACTGTGCAATTAAGGCAAAAATTAAATAGAGTTATGGGTTCTTGCAAAGTTTCTTTAGCTTAATCTGTTCATTTCTGTTTTAATTTGCGGTATTAGGAACAAAGAAGTATTTACTTGTTTAATAACCTTATTTATGTGACAAATAAGCATTTGAATCTTGAACCTTTCTTTTACTCACATTGGTTAATAACTGGATAATTAATTTATTTATTGTGGTCATATTCTTGCTGAAAATGACTGAGGCTTTAGCTGACAAATTATCTCCAGCCGACATCAGTCTGAAAACCAAAAATAATGTGCGATATTAATTCTTCTCACACTTGTCTGATGGATTATACTTGCCCGGATGTAAGCTGTAGCAGGTCACGCCAGTTTCTCGCAGTCTCTTGGCCAGCTCGTGAGTGAAGAGAACGTTGCAGAGTTTGCTGTGACAGTACGATTTAAAGATGTCCATGTCCGAGGTGCCCAGAGTCAGTTTTTTGTGTGTGTTGATGCAGTTGAAGTCGATGGTGCCCATTTCATGACCGGTGGAAGAAACGTTGACCACGCGACTCGGCGCGCACTCTTTCAGACGGTCCAAAAGCAAGACGGTGAGCAGGAATGGGCCGATGTGGTTGACCCCTAACACCAGGCCGAGGCCGTCTTCCGTTCGACCGCGTGCTGCGACTGCTAAAATACGCCAACACGATAAAATCACGTCAAACTGATTTTACCACATAAAGCCGACGTGGAACAACTTCAAAGACTTTCTCTGTGTGTAAATCACAAGTTTCACAAGAATCACGATATTATATCAATTCAACAATTTGATGTCTATTTAAATTATAAAATGATTTAAACTTAAGTGATTTTATTTATTGGATACAATAAATAAAAAGTACTAAATATAAAAAATAATCTACATAAATAAATAAATACTAAATATATACTGTACATTTATGTAAATAAAAAGTTTTTAAAAAATTAAACCCAATTAAAAAGGGGAAAAAAATATGATTTTTTTAAATGGGGGAATATTGATACCATAATGAAAAATGCTAAATATTAAAAGCCAAGGTAAAGAGATGAGTTTTTAAAAGCTTTTTAAAATGGATTCAGCTTCTCTAATTACTGCTGGATGTGTTCCATACTTTAGGTGCATAACAACATAAATCTGCCTCCTCACTGTATATCAAACCACAAAAAGCAAATAACTCAAAGAACACTCAATCACCAACCGTTCTTAAGAAGAAATTCATTCTTAATACCCACTTATTCTGACAATTCTGACATTCACCAAAGTTTTCATATTTAAAATTTGTTCCTTGGTAAGAACAGAATCTACTGCTGATGAGCACTCTGATGCTCAAAATGTTATGCAAAATGTTGTACTATTTCAATGTCTCAACTTTTGTAGGAACAAATTTAAGCAAAAGAAAAATATTGGTGAATGAGGCCCAATATCCTCTTTTAATAAAAACAGACCTCCTGCTCTATAAAGTGTCTCGCCTGCATGGCAAGGGATGTTATATTATGTATGATGTATGATCAATAAATCAGCGAGCCCATAGCATTGATCTAAAATGAAAACATCACAAAAAGCAACTAAAATATCATATCAGTAAAATATCAAATATAAACATTGACGTAGTTCAATGTATCATTACACCCCTAAGTCTGTGCAGCGTCTATGTGCAGTCATTACCTGCATTGTTGATGAGAATGTCAAGTCTGGCCTCAGTCTTGAGAAATGTTTCAGCAAAAGAGCGAACTGACTTCAGACTGCCCAGATCCAGATGCATGAACACCACCTCCGTATTCCCACTCTCCTAAAAGAAGGCATCATGTGAATATAAATATATACATTATTAAATCATTTAATTCTTTGCGGGCGAGCAAGATCATATAATTTTTAGTTAAGCTTCCTGTCTCATTCTTAAGAAAACACGCATTTCTAAATATTTTAATTTGTGTTACGCCATGCCACTCTCCTGCAATGACCAGACCCTCCAGGATTTCGTGATGTTGCGATTGCAACTATTAACACAAATTCAGCCAATCCCCAAGAATTCATTACTACCGTGCAATTCTGACCAATTACCCCAACTTTCCCGCATTTTTGACCATTGTCTTTTTTCTTTTTTTTTTAAAATCACTACTGTTAATAGAAATAACAGTGGTTTTGTTCCCTTCATTTTAATTAATTGTTAAATAATCTGTATAAACGAGGACAAAATCACAATTTTTTGCAACTTTTATTTGCTCCTGCAACTTTATTGCAACACAACCCCTTAAAACACTGCAACATTCATGGCAATTTTTTAGAAAAGCTGCTGCAAAATCAAGCATTTTAGGCCACAACAATCTCAGAAAAGGCCCAGGAAATCCTGGAGGGACTGAATGACAAAGAGTAAGCAAAAATATCCCTTACTAGGGCTGAGTATCGTTGCTGATTCCCTGAATCGATTCGATTCCGATTCACAAGGTCATGATCCGATTCAATTCTCGATGCAATTCGATTCGATTTGATATCGATTCGATATCGATTTATTTAGAGATTTCTTTGCGTCAATACTAGTTTTGCTTGGTTATAAAATAACTTGTTTTAAAACCGAAGTGTTGCCAAACATCAGCCTTTAGGCCAGACGGTGATCTGAGCGGAGCAGCTTCAGCCATGGCTCTATTTGGTTTTGGTTTCGCCAGGTCTCACGTTTATATAGCTCTCCTTGCGCGAGAAGTAGTGCATAGCCGCAGGAAAAGATCGAGCCGCCAATTTTTGAATCGATATCGTATTTTTCGAAAGAGAATCGATATTGATCAGTGAATCGATTTTTTGAACCCAGCCCTATCCCTTACTAAAACATTAACATGTGACTGCTATAATGAATTTATTTCACAAATACAGATTTAACATGAAAGTGTAACTTTCAAATTTTCAAATGTTATACATACATGTTATATCTGCATTTATGAAATGCATTTAATGTTATAGTAAGGCATAGTGATTTTTCTTTTTGTACCACTCATTTTGAATTACGCTGCACATGCAAATACTGTAACAGCAGTCAAGTAGAGAAAACTGGAATTGCATCATGGAATGTACTTTTGTGCATTTAATGTCCATAAGATCAGCAGGACTTTGACAGATGTATAATGCACAGACAATCAATTAGAAGAATAAACAGCATCTCTAAGACATGTGACATGAATGAGTTTGTCCAAGTAGCCAGCATACATAAGTAGATAGGGCAAGTCTGTTAGCATGAATAATAACTGAATAATCTGCATTATGCAAAGCAATAATTAAGCAATTATTTTAAGAAGTATTTCAATTTTAGGCTAACATTAAGCATGTTGTACTGTATCGGGAGCTCACCCTCCTGATGTCCAGTGCAGCCTCTTCTCCTCTCTGTTTGCTGCGGCAGGCCAGAATCACTCTCGCTCCTCTTTGTGCCAAAGCCAAGGCTGTAGCTTTGCCAATGCCAGTGTTACTTCCTGTTCAAATATCATGTTCACTAGGGGTGTTGAAATGACTCACATAATCGTTGCAATCTAGTTTCACTAATAAAATCACTTTTTAAAATGTATTTCATTTATTTTTCCTGATGATTTGGGTATCTTTATAAATAATGAATTTAATAAAAATATTATGGTATATTTACATAGGTCGTAGCACTAATGTGCACAGAACACACTGAATATGTACTTTAAATATGTATTACACACACTGAATATATGTCCGTTGTCAAACTTTACTTTTATGGCTAAAACACCTTTCTGTTTATATGGTATATGAGCACTGAGGCTTATATTACCTCAAAATGTATTCTATAGTTTGTAGTGCCTTTTGTAATCTTATGGTGGAAGTAATAAAGATGTTTTTTCTTATTTAATTTACTGTGTTTGGTCATGAAATATTAGTAGCGCATGAAACAAGATATGGCCACAACGCTGGGTTGGAGGTTAGGTTTTGAAACAACAGTGGTGTGAGGCCAGAAGGTGTGGAAATGTAAAAATGGGTGTGATCTGGACATAATATATTCTGAAGAAAGGTGTGTAAATATGTGAATCCAGCTAGTCCGAGGGGGGCTGCAACCACGTAAAGGAAGGGCGTTGTCCGATTTGCATAAATAAAGAAGCTGCCTAAACCGCCTACTTTATGCTGTGCGAATTCCTCTTCATTTCAAGACCTGTTAAAGCTCAAGATTTCTCCACAACAATATCTAAAAAGTAATAGAAAAGAAATAGAAAACACTCCCCCACCACACACACACAGTGGACAGCTGCAGACTAGTGCTTAGTCTGAGTGGTGGTCCCTGGGACAGAAGCAGTTGAAAACCCCTGGATTATATCATAACATGACATGATTTTCTGGCTATGGCATAAAAACTTTGTAAAAAAAAAAACAACACCACCACCACAATCTGCATGCTATTTTATGTCTATATATGATAATCGTAATCTAATCGAATCGTGAGAGCAGTGAAGCTTCACGCCTCTAATGCACACTATAACTTCAAGCTGTGATCGTGTCTGCATCGCCTTGAAGCGTCTAAAGTTTTTTTGTTGTAGAAATAATCGCTCACATTCAACAACATGCATGAACATGAACATGAGATTACAGCCAGGATGAAAATAATTAACTACAGTTAAGTGTAAAGATTTACCTGTCACTATGACAGTCTTTCCGTGGAGAGTCACAGTGCTGTTGAAAGTCTTCCTTTGGATGTAGATTTTATGAAAGATGTAAAATCCTGCAGCTCCGAGCGCGGCCAGCAGATAAACCCACATGTTTGCCTTCTCAAGGCACTAAACAAGTGCAGATTATTTCAGAACAGATTTAATTGTTAATTATTAATGCTGGACGACTGCGGCATGGTTTTGTGTGATTTTCCGTGATCTCCGCCCCTGTTTGCGTCGCCGAAATCTGCTCACAGATCAGTGCTGGTTATGTAAGAGTGACGCCATGCAGCGCTGCGGGCTTTACACATATACATTTTATTATACACAGCCACGGAGCCGCGTTGGACAAGTTACTGCCAAAATGTTGTACATTATAGAGTACTAGTTACTGTTATTTCAAAGTAATTGGTTCCATTAGAGTAACGCGTTATACGAGTCGTGCATTACTTTTGAGTTACTTTCACCAAAATAAGTGTGGAAGGAGGACATTGTAAAATGCTAAAATGTACTTTACTGCAGTGCGGTGCAGCATAATGACTGTAGACATACACTCTGTAGGATATAGCTCTTTTACTCACACTATTTTGCTCTTGTGTCAAAGGTCTTAAAGTGTTGGTGATTTTCATGTTATAAACCAAAAGGAAACAGCGCAAAATTTCAGGTTTTAAGTCCCTTACATTGCCATTGTTGGCAGTAGCGCATTACAAAAGTAACACGGATACAGTAATGTATGAGCTTTGGCTGTAACGCAGTAATGTAAGGCGTAACTAATAAATTTTCAGTAATGTTACACACGTTTTACAACACACTTTTTAAACACTGTTTAACAACAACAAAAAATCACAAACACCGTGAGACCGCGTGGCACAAGAGAATATTTCCTACAAGAGTTGATTATGCTACACCACATCGCCCTCCACTGGATGTGGAATGAGATGGAGTAAACTACATTTTAGTATTTTACAATTTCTAGGTCCTACTTCCACACTTATTTTGGTGCATCATATGCTGGTAGAACACCTTCACTTCATTTATACCCAATCACAAAAGGAAACTTGAATATGATTTGATGTTGTTGTTTTTTATTCCCGAGCTCAATCAAACATACAACCCCAATTCCAATGATGTTGGGACGTTGTGTAAAACGTAAATAAATACAGAATACAATGATTTGCAAATCCTTTTCAACCTATATTCAATTGAATACACTACAAAGACAAGATATCAAATGTTCAAACTGATAAACTTTATTGTTGTTTTGCAAATCTTCACTCATTTTGAATTTGATGCCTGCAACACGTTCCAAACAAGCTGGGACAGGGGCAGCAAAAGACTGGGAAAGGTGAGGAATGCTCAAAAAACACCTGTTTTGAACATTCCACAGGTGAACAGGTTAATTGGAAACAGATGTTTGTCGTGATTGGGTATAAAAGGAGCATCCCCAAAAGGCTCAGTCGTTCACAAGCAAGGATGGGGCTAGGTTCACCACTTTGTGAACAACTGCGTGGGCAAATAGTCCAGCAGTTGAAGAACGTTTCTCAACGTACAATTGCAAGGAATCTAGGGATTTCATCATCTACTGTCCCTAATATCAGGAAGAATCTGGAGAAATCTCTGCACGTAAGCGGCAAGGCCGAATACCAACACTGGATTCCCGTGACCTGCGCTCTCTCAGGCAGCACTGCATTAAAAACCGACATCATTCTGTAAAGGATATTACCACGTGGGCTCAGGAATACTTCAGAAAACCACTGTCAGTGAACACAGTTCGTCACTACATCTACAAGTACAAGTTAAAACTCTACCATGCAAAGCAAAAGTCATGTATCAACAACAGCCAGAAACGCCGCCGGCTTCTCTGGGCCCGAGCTCATCTGAGATGGACTGATGCAAAGTGATAAAGTGTGCTGTGGTCTGACGAGTCCACATTTCAAATTGTTTTTAGAAATCATGGACGTCGTGTCCTCCGGGCCAAAGAGGAAAAGGACCATCCGGATTGTTATCAGCGCAGAGTTCAAAAGCCAGCATCTGTGATGGTATGGGGCTGTGTTAGTGCCAATGGCATGGGTAACTTGCACATCTGTGAAGGAACCATTAATGCTGAAAGGTACATACAGGTTTTGGAGCAACATATGCTGCCATCCAAGCAATGTCTTTTTCAGGGACGTCCCTGCTTATTTCAGCAAGACAATGCGAAGCCACATTCTGCATGTGTTACAACAGTGTGGCTTCGTAGTAAAAGAGTGCGGGTACTAGACTGGCCTGCCTGCAGTCCACACCTGTCTCCCATTGAAAATGTGTGGCGCATTATGAAGCGCAAAATATGACAACGGGACCCTGGACTGTTGAGCAACTGAAGTTGTACATCAAGCAAGAATTCTACCTACACAGCTTCAACAATTAGTGTCCTCAGTTCCCAAACGCTTATTGAGTGTTGTTAAAAGGAAAGGTGATGTAACACAGTGGTAAACATGCCCCTGTCCCAGCTTGTTTGGAACGTGTTGCAGGCATCAAATTCAAAATGAGTGAAGATTTGCAAAACAACAATAAAGTTTATCAGTTTGAACATTAGATATCTTGTCTTTGTAGTGTATTCAGTTGAATATAGGTTGAAAAGGATTTGAAAATCATTGTATTCTGTTTTTATTTACGTTTTACACAACCTCCCAACATCATTGGAATTGGGGTTGTAAATGAAAGACAAACATCTCTTTTAAATAAATCAATTCTGTTTCTAGCGATGTTTCAATATGCCTGATAAATGTTTTCATTTTAAATCTAGGTCTAGTTTAAAGTTTTTATATTTTATAGTCTGTCTTTTCTTACTCTATGTGACTTATTTCACCTACGTGTCAGTGTTCTCACTGCCTGTATCTGCACAAATTATTGAAAGTATTGCACAGACTTCAGTTCTCCACAAATATCTGCACATACTTGATCTGACTTGAATGTTGGAAACTGTTTTATTTCAAAGACTGTACAGAATTTTTCATATTGAAACTGTTACTGACCTCATGCACATTCAGTGTATAAGACAACTTGAAGACCATAACTGTAGGCTGAGTACTGCTTCCTAATTGTCTCTCTTTCCACTTCTAGTTTAAAGTTTATATTTTATATTCCACTTCTAGTTTAAAGTGTATATTTTATATTCTATTTATATATTGCCTATTCTATGTGCCTTATTTGTCCTTTGTTCCTCGGTCTTTGTACTGTCCAAACTGGAGCCATGTCGTCTTGTCTCTCTTTATACTTGTACAGTATATAGCAGAGATGACAAAGTTTACTTTGACTTTGACTAAATCTCTGCTGTGGGCTCATAAGTCACTGAATCATGTATATTAATGTATCAGTGTATATAGATGTATAGACCCCCAGTTATGTAGATATTTTTAAAATTCAGTTGTTTGTTAATAACAATATTAGTAGTACTTTCCCTAGTGGATAGCTAATAATCAAATGTGTAGATATGAGTCGACTTGTCAATCAGGAAGGACGGTGGTACGTGGCCTTTAGGCGGAATGAGTCAGAATGGGCGTGATTTTAGTCGAAATTAGTCGGAGTGGGCGTGGTTTTGGGCTGAATTAGTCGGAATGGGCGTGGTTTGGTGCTTAATTAGTCAGAATGGGCGTGGTTTGGGGCTGAATTAGTCGGAATGGGCGTGGTTTGGTGCTTAATTAATCAGAATGGGCGTGATTCTAGGAAGAATGAATCAGAACGGGCGTGGTTTTGGCCGAATTAGTCCGAGTGGGCGTGGTTTGGGGGTTGAATTAGTCCGAGTGGGCGTGGTTTGGGGGTTGAATTAGTCCGAGTGGGCGTGGTTTGGGGGTTGAATTAGTCCGAGTGGGCGTGGTTTAAGGCTGACGCCGAGAGTGGGCGTGGTTTTGAAAGTTACTGTCGAACTGGCTGACGCGCGGCTTCTGAGCTCCACACCCGGTGTTACCTGTTGGCTCTAATTTCACTTCAAAAATCCGGACAAAGCACGTAAGTTTACCGGTTTAACTTCATTAACATACAACAGTAGATAAAGAATTCGTAATCAAAACATTTCGGCTTGACTGTCTTGTTTACTTAACTCACAGTCCAGTCCATAAAGTTGTTCAGCTGACTTACTTCACGAAGCGGAAGTCAGAAGTTATTAACGGACAGAAGCTTTCAAAAGAATTCTCTTATCTCATCCTGACAGAACGTCCTGCCCAGACCTGCTGCTCTCAAGATATTACTTAACTTACAAGCTTACTTTTTAAACACTAAAAAACACTTACTGGAAATGGCGACGCGTTTCTTCCGTTTATTTATCTCTTGGGTGACTTTTATACAAGGGCACAAGTTTCTCGAAATTGAAAGTAAAGTCGTAATAATGCCAGCTTAGTCAAATGAGGAAGTGTTTACTTGCAAATATTATTGTACTGAACTCTCTTCTGGTTATTTATGCATCTTATTTATTGTTTATTTTTTTAAAAACAACATAATACACAAGATTCTTTATTTGTCACAGTCATAGTTAAACAACTTGTAGTGAAATGTAGCCTGAAGCATCCTAAGACAAAACCAATTTGAACTTAGAAATTAGAAGTTAACATTTTTCCAGAGCGACTTTCATTTTTCCTAATTTCAGGGACAGTCGCCTTTGAGCAACTTGGGGTTAAGGGTCTTGCTCAGGACTCCCAATGATGGTAGTGCTGGAGGTTAGATTTGAAACCCACAACCAAGAGGTTAAGGGTCTAAGAGGTCATGGGTTTGAATCCTACCTTTAACCTGATTGGGTCCTTTGAGCAGCTTGGGGTTAAAGGTCTTGCTCAGGGACCCAATGATGGTAACGCAGGAGGTAGGATTGGAGCCCCTGACCAAGAGGGTCTAAGAGGTTTATCACTACCATCACTGTGTCCCTGAGCAAGACCCTTAACCCCAAGTTGCTCAAAGGACCCAAGGATGGTAGTGCTGGAGGTATATGAACCCCTGACACTACTATCACTGTGTCCCTGAGCAAGACCCTTAACCCCACGTTGCTCACACAGATGGTAGGGTTTGAACCCACAATCCCTTGGTCCAGAGGCGAGTATAATAAATATAAATGAATAAATAAAATATATACATAGAATATAGAATGAGTCTCTGATGATCCTGATTGCCCTGCCCCACCATCTCCTACTGTCCTGCAGAGACGGTAGAGCAGATCTGGTACAGCGCTCAGCTGCCCCGTCCACTCTCTGCAGTCCCTTTATGTTCTATACATGGTTGTGCTTATTGGCAAGTACGTTGTCACATAGGCTGCAAAGAATTTTTAAACTATTAAAAAATGTTTTATGTACAAGATGCTTGTATAAATAGAAGAATATTGTTATTGCTGTACCTATGGGGAAAAAATAGGTATTTTTAAAGATAGGACGTGCAGTAGTTATTAGAACACAGAACAAGAAAGAGCTAGAATGGTGTGCAATGGATTTGAATAAATAACCTACTGTACAATCCGAACCAAGCACGTGTGTGACTATATATTTGTGCAATAAGGCAGTACTGGGCTGGAGAGAAGAGACAGTTGTGGTATTTGGCCTTTTGATGAGACTAGCTGCAGTGGAGAAAACCTGACCTCATGGCGTGAGGTTTTAGTTTCTGAACACATGTAGAAACACTTGCTTTGAATTTTATATTTGATATACAGTATTTATTTGCTAAATTTTCTCTTTTTATGAACTTGTCCTTTTAGAGTAGAGGCCATGTCTGACAAGTCGGAAGACAATTCAACAATGGATGGACATGATTGTACTGATGCAAAGGGACTTTTTCCCAAAGGGTAAAATCTAAATTTATTCAATACGGTACATACACTAGGGGTGTAGTAATACATTGATCCGCATCCATACACTGAATCAGTGATCAGTGAGTCTATAGCATTGATTGAAAATGAAAATATTGAGCAGACATCATACATATTGTAACGTCATGTTATACTGAGCTGGAGATCTAGTTTCGTTTTCGTTTTGTTTTGTTATTTCATTTAGCAGTCATAAAGTGTGATTCATTCCCTCGTCATCAGCAGTGTTAGTCAATAATTTCCTCATATCCAGCTAAATCCTAAATATATATTTAAATAATAAATAATCTGTATTTAAAATAAATATATGAAATTATTAAATCTGCCCTGCTGTACAGATCTGACGTTACCTGAGATCACATTGATATTTCATACACTATAAAAAATGATTTGATCTCTTAGTCAACATACATTAGTTCAACATACTTCTTTCCTTTACTTCACCATGAAACAATAATTTAAGCAAAACTAACTTCTATGAGTTTTCATGACTATGTTTAAGTGAGGATTTGTTAATAAGCCAAACAGGAACAGTATGTATCAAAATTTGCAAAGTTGATACAACAAATTAATATACATTTTACAGATAAGTAATAGAACTTTCATGTTGAGTGTGAAACCCCAAATGGTTATCTCTTACAGAGAGCAATACAAAGCTAAAACTAGACTTAAAATAATAAGTCGAAATATTGAGTATATCCAGTGTGATTTTACCTGATTATTTCAGGCAGCAACTAAACTTTTTTTAAGATGAATCAGATGGACATTTTTGACAGAGTATGTGGGTGTTTTAACAGATTCACTCTTAAACAAAGCCGTAGTTACAACTTTTAAGTTTATCTGACATTTTCACATTTTCTTTTCTGTAAAGTGACTAAAAAACCTAAGTTGTAAAACTCAAAACTTGGTGGAGTTAGTTGGAATGCATACACTACTGTCTTCATTTTTACAGGTATAGGGAGAACAGTCTGGAAGGTGTTTTTAGACAGTCAGTTAACTACACAGAGCTGACATACTATTTTCTCATGTTTGACATTCTTCCTAGAGGTCGACCGATATTGTTTCAGGGAAGATATTGATACCGATTATTGCTGGTTAGCGTTGCCGATAACCGATATTCGGCCTGGACAATAATCGGTCGACCCATAATTCTTCCTATAACTAGTGTCACTTTAACAGTGATGAACGTGTCTGTCTGCTCTCCTCAAAGTTCCCAACCTATTCAGGCTGTTCCTAATCCTGCTCCTGCCAAAGCAGACCAAGACCTGTTCAAATACCGCATGGACTACCCCAAACTGGGCACATGTGTCATCATCAACAACAAGAACTTTAAAAAATGTACAGGTAAGGGTTAAATCAAATCAAAACTGTACCCATTATGTGTTTCCTCAGGCCACTGCCATCATTTCTTTTATTTTATTTCCCTCTTAAAGGAATGGCTGAGCGCAACGGAACAGACCTGGATGCAGCAAATGTGTTAAAAGTCTTCAAAGGGCTGGGATTACATATTGTTTTCCAAAATGACCAAACAGTTTCACAGATGAGGCAGCTTTTACAGAAGGGTGTGTGATATTTATTATGTATATCACTCATTCGTTTCATTACAGCTGTTTTGTATGACTTGTAAGCTCTTTTAAACTCTTTCTAGTTCCATTGAAACTCTGATAGATATTTGTAATATATTTTTAATGTGGTTTATCCACAGCGGCCAAAGAGGACCACAGACAGTCGGCCATGTTTGTGTGTGTGATATTAAGTCACGGGGACGAAGGTGTGGTCTACGGCACAGATGGAGTTTTGAACCTGACCGAGCTGACGGGACTCTTCAGAGGAGACCGCTGTGCTTCACTTGTAGGCAAACCAAAGCTCTTCATAATACAGGTCAGTTCCAGAATCATAGGTTTGGACGAAATGAAAAATTGAAGTCAGTGATTATACCGGTGTGGGACCTTCAGATTACGAGCAAACTCCCACTACCTGCACCATATGCTATGGTCATGAGGATACAGTCGAACTGAGCAGCGCTGGATGGAGTCTGTGTGTCAAGTCTATATTTTATCCTTATCTGTATTACATCCTTGATTGGTAAATTAATAAGCGTACAAAGCAGTCAAGTCAAAAATACTAATTTTTACCGTAATTCAATAAAATTTTATTTATAACAGTCATTGTCACAAAGCTCTTTACATATAACCAGCTCAAACCCCCAACAAGCAAGCCTGAGGCGACAGTGGCAAGGAAAAACTCCCGCCAGTAGGAAGAAACCTTGAGAGAAGCCAAGCCATACATTAGTTCAAGATTAATCGTTACTGGTGCTGTTCATGATCCACTCAGCAACATTTCCTTAAATTAACGTCAGTTCAATATTAAATTAGGATTCGGTTCAAGTCCATACAGTCCGTAAGGGTCCAGCTGGTTCCAGATAACGGATGGAGTCTCGGATTTAATACTCAAAGAACACATTATTTGTAAAGAAGTGAAGATATAAAAATAGTCTAAGGGACACTTTTGAATCCCAAGTCGTTGCTGGGGCCAGTTGCTGAGATCCACTCAGCAATATTAAGCTCAAATTAGTTCAGTATTAAATTAGAAAAACATATTAATGAAACACTGAATGCTAATAAAGCCTCCACAGCCAGGGAAAACGGAATTCATCAGAAAGTCATTGGGTCTCATTCACCAATAAGTTTAAATGTTAATCTTAAATCTTAAGAAAGTTCAAATATTCTAAAATGATATAGCTGCTAACTCAAGAAAACCCGGTAAGTACAGTATGCATGCAGTAAAATTAGCATAAGGTTGCTTTCCACTGTTTGTAGATTATATTCTTACCTAAGAAGAAATCTTAAATAAGTAAAACATTGGTGAATGTCAAAATATTCAGAAAAACTGCGTTATAAGAACAAATTTACAGGTGGATTTTAAGAACTAATTTCATGTTAAGAATGGCTGGTTAATGAGGCATGATCATTTTAACTGCCTCAAAAGGAAAGAACACTCGAATAAATCATTATAAATTAAACCCGAGGCAGCACACTGGCACAGTGGTTCTCCCAGAAATGAGTCAAAAATGAATTATAGGCCAAAATGAGTTCAAATTGGATAAAAGTTACCAAAACTTCAGAATTTCTTCATTTTCAATTAATCAGAAAATATTTGTTTCCATTTTATAATGTTAGAGAGTAAAAATAAATAGAGAAAAATAGAAACAGTTTGGTTTGTTAAAAAAAGCTGGAAATGAATGTTTTAATAAACATAAAAATAATCTGCAGATTAATTAATTAACAAAATAATCATTAGTTGCAGTCCCACTTATTTTCCTCTAACTTTTCATGTTCCTGGCTGTTGACTTTAGGCATGTCGTGGAAATAATTTGGACCCTGGCATTGAGTGCGATAGTGTCAGTGACTCAGAGAGCACACAGAAAATTCCTGTTGAGGCTGACTTCTTGTATGCATACTCCACTGCTCCAGGTAGGAGATTTCATATTTACACTTCAGCATGCTCAGATTGTATGCAAATAAATTCCTTTAGAGCAAATCCTAAACGTTAACACATCAGGGAGGTGAGATTGAGATGTTTTGGACATGTGCAGAGAGATGCTGAATATATTGGGAAAAGGGTGTTGAGGATACAGCAGCCAGGTAGAAAGGAAAAGAGGAGGGCCTAAAGGAACGATTGTGGATGTGGTGAGAGCGGACATGCGGGATTTGCTTAGGGATGCACCGATCCAATACGTGGACGGGATGTCGGTCCGATAACGATTCAGATAGCTGGACTGGGTATTGGTGGCGTTAAGCCGATAGTGTTAAAGCTGGTTTGTTGTTCTACATTCACGCTAATTCCTACATATAGACAATGAGCAGAACAAGCAACGCAACACACTACAACACCAAAAGCAAAATGTACACCATTATACTGTTTAATTTCCTTAACAACACCAGCTCTCACTCACAATCTCTGTGTTCCTCACTGTGTTTGTAAGTGTGCATGACTTTTCACAGGGAAGTCCAACGTTCACTAAAGTCTTGCAGTTCAGTCAAATCTCTCCCTTTATTACAGACAACACATATTTTAGCTGATAAATAACAAAAACAACCAGTGTTATACTCACAGTACAGCCGTTTACTTGATGTTTTCAGTGTTTATTCCCGAGACGCGCGTTCATCACATTATAGTGTAGAACAGCATCATGCCAAACAATTCTCGTGGAACATTATCAAGTCAAAAATGTGGTTCTCTTCCAGAAACCAGTCCAGATTGGCTCAAAAATTGACTCTTCAGAACACCAGTATTTCTTCATTTTCCATTAATCAGAAGATATTCTTCCCATTCTATAATGTTAGAGAGTAAAAAATAAATATGGAAAAATCATGATTTGTTGTTAAATAATTTGATTCTGTATCCAGATGTGTTCAAATGGATAAAGAAGTGTTTCCACCTGCACTAACCTTATTGTTCTTCATAAACTAAACCATAGAATGTCTCTGCATAATAACAACTCTGAATATCAATATGAATGTGTTGATGTTCACAGTCTTGTGCAGACATCATTTTGGGGAAGATAAACTGGTTACTTTTGGTGTGGAAAACTGTGTAGAACTACTTTATACACACTCAAAATCCTACTCAGGAATCGATAAGAGAATTGATAAGGAATTGGATTGATAGCAAGAAACGACAATGCCATTGATGTTGATCAAATCTTATCAATGCCCACGTCTTATCAATGACGTCATAATTATTTGGGCGTAGCAAAAAATTTTCTCTGTTAAAAAACTTCTGCAAGAAGGAACTAACCGTTCATCTGTGGAAATAAAACAAATGGCATAGAATAGTCAAACCACTATAATTTTTAAAGCAATGAAAAGCTCTCACTAACACTTTCAGGGATTGTTGAAAAATATTTACATTATAAAATCTGAACCTTTGGTTGAAAATTTTTCAACTGATTGTGGAGAAATTGCATTTTGTCCAGTGGGACATTTTTGAGGCACTCTGTAGATAATAATAATAATATATATAATAGTTGAAAGTGAGTTATTATTTGTCATTGTAAACACACCACAGCACACAGTGCACCACCACGAAATGTGAGCTCTGCATTTGACCCATCTGTGAGGGAGCAGTGGATAGCTGATGTGGACACTACCATGCCGATGAGCACCTCAGTGGTGCCTTTACCGGTCCGGGTTTCAAACCAGCAACCTTCCAATCACGGGGCAACTGCCCCCCATAGGTGTACAGAGCCTATACAGAGTATCTTAAGCATAAACAGTGAATGATTTATATCGATATGTGTGCACTTATTTCTTTCTGCCTGTTTTCCTCCCTCAGGTTACTATGCTTGGAGAAATACAGCGAACGGATCTTGGTTCATAAGCTCTCTGTGTGAGATGCTCACTAAATACGGCAGAGAGCTGGAGATCATGCAGATCATGACACGCGTGAACCACAAGGTGGCGCTGGACTTCCAGTCTTCTTCCGCCATGGCCGGTTTCAATGCCATGAAACAAATCCCCTGCATTGTGTCCATGCTGACCAAAGAGCTTTACTTTCCAAAATGACCGATACCGGCAAAATAAATTAAAACATTGTTAGTTAGGGGTTGTTAGAACATTGTTAGTTAGTTATTATTGAGTAGAATAGGTTTTGAGGTTAGTTGTATTGTTGTAGAGGAGTACTAGTTATTGGTAAAGGAAACAGGGAATCAACAAAATGTAATGAATGTAAATCAGTAGAAGTTAAAGAGATGCATTTTGAACCATTAACAGTGTAATGAGTAAGATTTGCACAGCAGACATTCGATACATTCACTGATTTGCACAATTGTACGTATAAACTCAGTACAAAATACTTATGGTATTAATTCAATGGGTGAATATGTTTACAGCAGTGATTTGCACTGGCCATGTCAGCTACACTACAGAGACTACAGGAAGTAAACTGTGTTGGTGTAGGTTCATAACATCACACAAATTTAAAATAATACATTTAGCTTGTGTTTTTAATACATGGTTCAACAACAGAACAATTATCTGTGTGTAATGCTGATTGTAACAGTAATTGAGAATATGACCTCAGCGTGAATAAAGATTTTAAACACGCCTGTTTGATTCAGATCCACGTTACTGTCAGTGAATGTGTCAGTTTTAGATAATACACTTTATTGCCTCTGTTTTAAATAATGCTTACCAGCCACCATATTAAGTAGTCTTTATTATTAGAGGTATGTCTTGTTTGAGTTGGACAGGTCATTCATTAGTGCCCAGTGTTCCAATATTCACATGAGAGCCTTTTTAAAGTATTCCATAGAGTAAAAATGCGATAAAAAATAAAATTCATGCCATCATGATTCATTTCCTTTGAGAGTAAACACTTTCCAAAGGTTCATTTCTGCCTAGAACAGAAAGCAGAAGCACTTGTTACTAACAGTTTCATTTCAGTTTCCTCAGCATTCACCAACTGAAATTTGTGTGAATCTTTGCAAAACAACACCAAACCATGTTTTAGTTATGATTCTCACTTACGTCTGCAGGCTTTGCATGAACCACATAAAAGTGCACTTTGTGTCTAAGTTTGTATCTAAGTTGTGCTCATTGCATCACTGAGTTGGGTGTGACCCTTTTTAGATAAGGCACAAATGTGCATGGCAAGACAAGTATTAGTTAAAACATTGGGACCATTATGCAGAAGTTCATGTCTGCCTTCAGTGCAACTGCAGTGAATATGAGCAGTAAGATAATATTTAGCATGGAGCAAAAGGATGGACCATTTCTTTAAATGTATGCAATGCAATGCATGAGACTAACTTAATAAAGGTAACAGGAATAATAGGCTCTCTGCGACTCTGATAGAGATTAAGCAGTTCATATAATAAATGAATAAATAAATAATTAAATAATAAAAATTTGGCAGTATTATTTTAAGTGAACCCCTGTGATGGTGACCTTAAGATGGTAATGTCCACCATTAGACCCCTGAACAAGGCCATTAACTGTGGAATCCTTTTTAGATGTTTATCTGGAATGAGCTAGAAAGGTGCTTGTTTGTTTTTGGTGACACTGTCTGAACTGATTTATAATGGTGTGATGGAGCCTGAGATTTGGGGGTCAGTTCAAAGGCCAGAATGTGTTAATTGTTTTACAACAGGAGTGAAACAGACTAGTGTTTTGACCAGGATGATTTGAGAAGTGGAACTAAAAGCCCAAAGTAACAAGGACAGTTAAGCATAACTTTAGAACTTGCTCATGTTAGGCTAATGGTTTTGTTGAGTCTATAGTGAAATGTTTGGATCTTGGTTGGTCCGTTAGACCATGTAATATTTTGATGCAATATGTATTTTTCACAACATCAGTCCATGTTACAGGGAGACTAACATGATGCTCCAGGAAGCATGGGGTGAACTCTCATCAGATTACCTTGTAAAATTCCTAAGGTCTGCCAAAGCTGTAATTGCTGCAAAAGGTGGTTTTTTGTCGTTTTTTTTTAGTAATAGCAACGTTTGAAGAACACTTTCATTTCCATTAAAATCAAAAACAAAACAAGAAAATTTCCAAGTGATCCCCAACTTTTGAGCAGTAGTATACCTATTGCAAAGAAGATGTAAAGACAGTTTCTGAGTGTGAGTGTGTGTGCCCCGCGGTTGGTCCCCTCCTTGCGCCCGTAGTTCCCGGGATAGGCTCCGGTCCCCGTGACCCTGATAGGGATAATGAATGAATGAATGCTGGCATGTAGCAGACTCCATTTTCCTAATTTCAGGGACAGTCTCCCCGTAGTGCTTGAGATAGAATTTGAACCCACGACCAAGGATGTAACACCAACTTCAGGGCCCTATACACAAGCAGTCTCCCCACTTCCCGTAATAAAATAAAATTCCAGACTTCTCAAGGGGCCCTGTTAAGACGGTCCTACTTTTCACTCCACTACGACGCCCATGTCCACGATCTCTTGGTCAAGAAAATGTCTAAGTGATCCCAAACTTCTGAGTGGTAGTGGTGTATGTTCAGTACACACAGTATAGACGGTATATAACTATCTCGCTATTGCTGTTTCCGTTCTTCTCCGCTCATCATCAGCCCCTCGTTTTTAGTTGAATTTTTTTTGTTTTAATTTTTTCAGCTGTTTTAAGTTTCTATTCCGACCCCAGCGCGGTTCTCGCTGTGAAGCCACACGGCGGCGGGGAAGTGAAAATGAAATGAGCGGACTTCCGTGAGCTCCGCCGCCTCGCGCCACGCCCTCCAGCCCGGCCAGACGTCACCGCGCGCCGCCGCTGGCCAGGGGATTTCCACGGCGAGCCGTTTCCTCTACTTGTTTTGCTTTCGATCTGGGGGGAGCCAAATCGGTTAATTTTCCTATTTTTTTTCCCTCCCCCCTCACCACCTCCACCACCATTTCGACTAATACGGATTTTCATAATAAAGCTTCGTGAGGCGGCGGCTGTGTTTTTGCGAACTCCGAGTTTCCGCACAGCTCCAGGTAAAGACGTTTCCGCGTTGTCTTATTTACGGGCCGACTCGCTTGCGTTTCAGCGGCAACGGCAGCAGCGGCAGCCCCCGGTGTGTGTGTGTGTGAGAGAGAGAGAGAGTCTGCCGTGGACAAGCTTAGAATCGAAAGTAGTGCTGTGTTTTCATCCAGTGGGATATGGGAATGTTTATTTTCACTTTTGAAATGACTTGACGCTCGGTTTAAACGGCGAACTGCCAGCACTTTGACACCTCCAGTCACTTTTAGGACGCACAGCGCCGTGTACGGTTGCAGGGGAAAATGCTGGTGACAAACCACACCGTAAGTCCCCTCAAAACTGATTTTTACCCTTTCTTCATACTGAAAACACCTAATAGTACAGTACTTAATTTGAAAAGTTAACATGACTTAATATTCCAAACAAATAAGGTCCGTCATTCTCCTGAGTGACAAGTAACAACTCAGTCTATTTGAATGTACTTAAGGTTTTTGCATAATTTTAATTAGGTATAATGTCAGCTATTTGCACTGAATCTTTTTGAAATAAGCTTAGAAACTTTATTCATGCCAGTGCAAAACACTAACCCTTCTTTTTACTTCAAATGGCCAGTCAGATTTGGTAACTTAATATACTTTAACAGTAAATACAAGCTCAGTTTAAATACATTTTAATACCTGTTGAAGTTCATAAACATACATGATTAAATGCAATAAGTTTACTCAGATCATTTTGAATTGAACTAACCCAACATGTTTTACAGTATAAAGTAAGAAACAGCCTCGAGCATGGTTTGTGTGTGTGTGTGTGTGTGTGTGGGCTCGAAATGCTCAAAAATGTCTTTATTTTAGCCTAAATGCTCTATAAAAGCACAGAATGTTGCAATTTTTGCTTCAGCATAATATCCAAGCCACACGGCAAAAAATATCACTGCAGTTAAATTTTTATATTTACTATAGTAGCATATAAGTGTCTTAATGCTGTGTAGTTGTTTTCTTATACCATTTCTCTCTAAACATGGCAATGCTGATTTGGTAAAGCTTTTTGCCTTAAGCCATGTGTTAAACTGCGCTAGTTAAAGTCATCTCAGAAAGCTACATATCATTTATTTTTCAAATTTCCTTTTTTTGTTGTTGTTTGAGAATGTTTCAGAACAACAGATCTTTATGTCGTCAATTAGTGACTTGTCTTTGGATATTACTGCCAGTATAGAACTAGAACTAGTTACTTAGGCCATAGGTGCAGAGAAGAAATGAAACTAGTCAGTTTTACAATCTGACTAAAAGCTCAACTTCCAGACAGTGTGATTAGAGTCTGAAGGGGAAAAGCTCATTTGAAACACGTGTATAGTTTTAAGTCTGTGATACAGGTCAGAATATGTACCACAATGTCTTTTGGTTTACATTAGAAATAAACCGAAAACATTGTGTGAACATGAGCATAAGATGTTGTTAGCAGACCATCAAATATGTTACTGTGTGTTAATAAGTTACTAAACTCAAATCTGTAAACATGTTTACATTTATGCTGTATATCGGAAATAACATATATGTATATAAGCAGATTATTATATTATATATTATATTATAATATGTTTTATAAATAGCATATTACAATTTATTGTATTATTATGTTATATAATGTGTTTTATTATGGTATGAATGTGTTACTATGTGTCAAATGTTCTATATACATTAGAAAGTAACAGTGTATATATATTATACATTGTATATATGTTATATAATCTGTTACTATGTGTCAGATCTTTCATATTGTTTTTGATTGCAGTTTGAGTTTATGCTTTAATAGGAAGTAACACATTTGTATATGTATGAGTGGTCAGTGTTAAGCAACACTGTCTATTATTTCAGATCCTATATTCCAGAAACATGTAAAAATCAGTTGTCTGAACTTGAATTGCCTGCTTCTTTTTCAATACACCCACAAGTACATAGAATAGATTAAGAAAATCAGATGAGTCAACTCTCCCCAACAGACACAACAGATACTCAAAAGGATAAAAAAGATGTAGTTTTGCCAAGACGTTTATTTTTCATAGATTATATTCAGTTACATAATGCATCTTTGTTTTCAATATGTTAATGACAAAAAATACAAAGACTAGAGTTTTCATCTCACTTCAAGGATAACATAGTCCAGATGACTCTCACTGTGTCAGTGTATATCACTCTCTCTCTTTCTCTCTCTCCAGGCCACTATGCCGGTGGAGAGAATGCGCATGAGGCCCTGGCTGGAGGAACAGATAAACTCGTGTAAAATACCAGGACTCAAGTGGGTCAACAGGGTAAGTACACACTGCGGGGGTTTGGAAAGAAGCAAAAGACCAGGTTTTCAAGCCACACAGGCCTCACTGCTGTTTTAAATGAGATTCGAAAAGATACACTTCACTGCATGACCACAAATGACAGCACGCATCCAGAAACATGCATCGTTGTGAAATTAGTCCACATTTTCACTATAAAAAAATGTGATTTTATATTCCAAAGTGAGAGTTTTTTTAATTGTTTTGTCTCTAGGATGAGAACGTTATTGTAGATGCCTCACATACTGTTAGCTGAGTGTGTGCTGCTATCTGTTTTTCAGATACAGTTACTGATAAAAATCTATGTAGAGCAAAGGGGCACTCAGCTAGTTCCTCCAGGAATAATGTACTAGACAATGTCATTAAATATAAAAAATTGAAAGTTGTTTAAGTTTTAATGTCCTCTAAACGTACTTTGTCCTGTCTTGGTGGGGAGGCTGAATCGCATCTCACCCCTTGGCCCTATCCCTTCGCCCTACCCCTTGGCTCTTGCTATTAAGTGGTAAGGGGCAGGAGTTGAAATCTACCACTACGAAATCGGACACTCCTTCAAGAACCCTAACTGGTTAATTTTACGTAGGCTGATGCAACATGTTTTTGCTGGATGTTCAACATGCATCTTATGCATTTTAACAATTATTATTTCCATTGTGTGGGCTGTCGGCATTTTTTGTGTTTGTCTGCAGCAAAGCGGAGATGTATAATAGTGACTGACACCACACTAGCTATTTTTATGTGCCGTTTATGAATAATACAACTAGAGGTCAACCGATACTGTTTTTTCAGGGTCAATATTGATACTGATTATTGCCATTTAACAGGGGCGATAACCGGTATTTGGAACCGACATGCGACACCAAGTTAAGCTGAAATTCTTCTCTCTTTACGCTTCTCCTTCTTTGAACTTCATGCTGCGCTCGTGTGTGAGTGATGACAAGGCCTTAGTGTTGATTGTAACATATAGGCAATCAGAGACTGTTGTGGGGGGGACATTAAATGAAGCAGCGAGTCGAAAGTAAACAGCACAGAGAGAAGAGACGGCAGTGGAGCCACAGTAGCGCACCTTGTAATTATTTAATATTGGTGATGGTCGAAATTTAATACAGATAATCGACAAAATGTCTAATATCAGCCCCCAGTAATTGGCCCTACCGATAATCGCTCAACCCTTAAATACTACCATAAGGCTGAAAAACAAATTCAAACTAGTCAGTACACTGGCTGTTTTCATTTTAAATTCTTTATTAACAGCAAAATTACATACATTTGTATATTGTCTCTTTCAGTTCCGCAGCCATGTTACTGATAGATTTTTGCAGGGCATTCTGGAAAATATTTTGTACCCCACTGTTTGGAGCGAGCCTCTGAATACTCCCCATTTGAAGGGGTAGTTTGCTCTTCCCTTTCCCCCTACCCCTCGGTCTAAAAGAGAAATGGGACACCCTACCCCTACACATGAACGCGCCAAACAGAGGAGAATGGGCTGAGTGGCAGGGCCAAGGGATGACGTGGGATTCAGCCATAGATTTCTCCCTAAACTTATATCCACATTAAATCATACGTAATTACAGCTGGACATATGAGACTATTTGAAGACAATATTCACCAACACGTATACCACATGACAATATTGCTGAAGTGTTCGAAATCTACTTGCAGGAAAAAAGAATTTTCCAGATTCCCTGGATGCATGCTGCACGACATGGCTGGGATGTGGAGAAAGATGCACCTCTGTTTCGAAACTGGGCCATACACACAGGTAAACTATACCAAAAATCAATCCGTACACTCAAAATTCAAGATTTTTCATTTGTCACCTACATACTTAAATAAATAGTGACATAGTGTACATTAGCAGCTAACATAGTGTACTTTAGCAGCTAACATAGTGTACATTAGCAGCTAACATAGTGTACTTTAGCAGCTAACATAGTGTACATTACCAGCTAACATAGTGTATATTAGCAGCTAACATAGTGTACATTACCAGCTAACATAGTGTATATTACCAGCTAACATAGTGTACATTAGCAGGTAACATAGTGTACATTACCAGCTAGCATAGTGTACATTACCAGCTAACATAGTGTACATTAGCAGGTAACATAGTGTACATTAGCAGCTAACATAGTATACATTACCAGCTAACATAGTGTACATTAGCAGGTAACATAGTATACATTAGCAGCTAACATAGTGTACATTAGCAGGTAACATAGTGTACATTAGCAGGTAACATAGTGTACATTACCAGGTAACATAGTGTACATTACCAGCTAACATAGTGTATATTAGCAGCTAACATAGTGTACATTACCAGCTAACACAGTGTACATTAGCAGCTAACATAGTGTATATTAGCAGCTAACATAGTGTATATTAGCAGCTAACATAGTGTACATTACCAGCTAGCATAGTGTACATTACCAGCTAACATAGTGTACATTATCAGGTAACATAGTGTACATTAGCAGCTAACATAGTATACATTACCAGCTAACATAGTGTACATTACCAGCTAACATGGTATACATTAGCAGCTAACATAGTGTACATTAGCAGCTAACATAGTGTACATTACCAGCTAACATAGTGTACATTACCAGCTAACATAGTGTATATTAGCAGCTAACACAGTGTACATTACCAGCTAACATAGTGTATATTAACAGCTAACATAGTGTACATTACCAGCTAACACAGTGTACATTAGCAGCTAACATAGTGTATATTAGCAGCTAACATAGTGTACATTACCAGCTAACATAGTGTACATTACCAGCTAGCATAGTGTACATTAGCAGGTAACATAGTGTAGATTAGCAGCTAACATAGTGTACATTAGCAGGTAACATAGTGTAGATTAGCAGCTAACATAGTGTACATTAGCAGCTAACATAGTGTACATTAGCAGCTAACACAGTGTACATTACCAGCTAACATAGTGTACATTAGCAGCTAACATAGTGTACATTAGCAGCTAACACAGTGTACATTACCAGCTAACATAGTGTACATTAGC
Source organism: Distichodus sexfasciatus (assembly GCA_032718565.1). Classification (NCBI taxonomy): domain Eukaryota; kingdom Metazoa; phylum Chordata; class Actinopteri; order Characiformes; family Distichodontidae; genus Distichodus; species Distichodus sexfasciatus. The sequence goes on from JAVGVS010000075.1 coordinate 60,216, forward strand.
AGCTAACATAGTGTACATTAGCAGCTAACATAGTGTACATTACCAGCTAACATAGTGTACATTAGCAGCTAACATAGTGTACATTAGCAGCTAACACAGTGTACATTACCAGCTAACATAGTGAATATTAGCAGCTAACATAGTGTACATTACCAGCTAACACAGTGTACATTACCAGCTAACATAGTGTACATTAGCAGCTAACATAGTGTACATTAGCAGGTAACATAGTGTTGCAAACATAGTTAGCATATTTGTTAACATAGTTAGCAACTATGCTTTTGGTAAATGCACCCCAGAGCGACTTTCATTTCCAAATTACAGAGTCAAATCCCAAATCCAAGAGAGCAACTTGCTGTAAGGGTCTTGTTCAGGCACCCGATTGTAGTAGTGTTGGAGGTAGGATTCGAACCCTCCACCTCATGCCATCATCTTGGTAGTGTAACGGTTAGGGAATTGACCCGTGATCGGAAGGTCGCCAGTGGGTCAGGATGACCGAGTGGTCTAAGGTGCTGTGTTCAGGTCACAGTCTCCACTGGAGACATAAGTTTGAATCCCACTTTTGATATGGGGCAGTTGGTCGTGTAACGATTAGGGCGTTCACCCTGTGATCAGAATGTCGCCGGTTCGAATCCCGGACTGGTAAAGGTACCACTGAGGTACTGAGCAAGGGATTGAAAACACTGCTTCCCGGGTGCTGCCCATGACAGCTGCCCACTACTCTTTCACAGGTGGGTCAAACGCAGAGGTCACTGTTTGTTGTGGTGCGCTGTGTGCTGTGCTGTGTTCAAAATGACAAATACTCACTCACTTAAATGAGAATGAAAATGCATCCTGATCCATTCTTAAGACAGTTACTGTAATCACTAACTGTACATGTGCATCACGTGCTCTCGTTGCTACTATGTACACTCAGGTCAGTAATTGAACTGCTTTTTTACCCACCTTACAGGCAAATATCAACCAGGAGTTGACAAACCCGACCCCAAAACATGGAAAGCCAACTTCCGCTGTGCGATGAACTCCTTGCCTGACATCGAGGAGGTGAAAGATAAAAGCATCAAAAAAGGAACCAACGCCTTCAGAGTTTACAAGATGCTGTCAGCGTCTGAGAGACAGTCAAAAAGAGGTCAGAGTCTGCTTAATACACACAAACACACTTGTGCTACTGAAAAAGTCTATTACAGGATATTTAATTATTATTTCTAGGTATAGAACACATAACAAGATTTTTTTGATGGTTGGTGCTATGACATTAAGAGTAGGGATACACGATAACATCAGAATCGTATCGGGATCTGCCGATAATTGCTTTTTTAAAAAAGTGATCAGCATCGGACTGACGCTTAGATTTGCCTGTCAATATTTTAGGACGCGTTTACTATACATTGGAAAGGTAGCGCTTGTGCCAGACATGTCCAAAGTCCGAGGTGGGATTTTGTACGGGCTACACTTTCTGTCTTAAAATGTATGGCGTTATTTTGTGCCAAAATTCTGAGCACGCAGTGGAACGGTCACAGGCAAAATTTCTTGTCTTTACACCCTCAACTCTGCCTACGTGTGAAAAATTTTAACAACCTAAACTGCGTGTTTGCTTCACTTAGTGAATGTGAGCTCACACATGGGCTGTGTCCCAAACCGCGTACTACCGCACTTGATAGTATGGTAGGTAAGGTGCTCTTATCATACTCTTCTATGTGGTAGTATGCATCTCAGGAAATAGCCGGGGTTGGAGAGTCACACGTACCCTATTTGACTTGGTACACTACATAGGCAGGAAGTGACTTTTTCTTAAAATGTTGTGCACTACGCTTGAAATGTTCTGCCCTCGCTCCACTCTACTTTCACGCTTGCTCGACTTGGTGCTGTGTTAGAAATGTCAGAGTTATTGCATTAATTTTGTGCCAAATTGCACACAGTGGAACTTTGATGAGCAAAATCTCTTGTCTTTACACACGCAACTCTGCCTTTCTCATTTATTGGTATCGGCATCGGCAGATATAAGCATGAAAAATATTGATCGATATTTTGGCTGATGATTCCCATGTCGTGCATCCCTAATTAATATGTATACATGTTATATTTGAATGAGTTTACTGCATCATCTTTCATGAGTAACTTTGCAGCGCAAGTTAAATAAAATGTTATGCATCAAACTTGTCTGGGTTTGGTTTGAATTAATGTGTAAGTCGTAGAGGAGCTACTTACCCAGGACTGCTGATACACATTTTGTGCTCTACAAAATCAGTTCCTCCAGGATTTCGTGGGCCTTTTTTGAGATTGTTGAGGCCTATTTCGCGGCAGCTTTTCTAATAAAAATTGTGATGAAAGTTGTGGTGTTTTTAGGCGTTTTGTTGCAATAAAGTTGCGGGAGCAAGTCAAAGTTGCAGAAAAATTTGTGATTTTGTCCCCCTTTATAAAGATTCTTTAACAATTAATTAATATGAAACTAAGAAAACCACTATTATTTTATTAACCATTAATCATTTAGTTATTTTTGAAGGTAAATGTAAGGCGTTTTTATCATTCGTTTCCCGTGTCTTCTAAACGTAACAAGGAAGTGAGTTTGCTGACGTATGACAACATTTTGCATGCAACGACAATGATTGGTCAAAAATTGCCAAAAAACTGCAGTTAATTGGTCAAAATTGCACGGTAGTAATGAGTTTGTGTGGACTGGCTGAATTTGCGTTAATAGTTGCAATTGCAACATCCCAAAATCCTGGAGGGACTGATAAATATTATGATGTGAGTGAGTGAGTAATTTTTTGGTTATTGTGAAAACACCTTAGCACAGCACACAGTGCACCACAACGAAATGTGAGCTCTGCATTTGACCCATCCGTGAAGGAGCCGTGGGCAGCTGACATGCAGCACCCAGGGAGCAGTGCTTGGAGAGGGTACCTTGCTCATGAGTACCTCAGTGGTACCTTTACTATGAAGTCTAAAAATTTGAGTTTTGAAAAAGTGTGTAAATTGAAATGGAAAATGAGTATTGATTCACCCACCCCCGGCTCTCCGTAATGTATTTTATGCATTCTTGTTTTTCAACAGGAAAGAAGAGGTTAGATAAGGAGACAAAGATAAAGGTCAGTTCCTGGCACCGGACACATTCATGTCAGATAGAACAGCAGCTCCATTGGCTCTTGGACTTTCAGAATCATTTCTGTTGAATGTTTCCTAATAGAACTGAGTGAGGTTTGTTTGTGTATGTGTGTTGCAGGAGGAGCAGCAGTGTCCTGTGTCCTCGGCCTGGGAGAAAGCCAACGGCTCTTTAATGGAAATGGAATTAGGAGCGATCAACATCAAACAGGAACCAGACCAACTAACCATCGCTGGTGCAGGTGAACACAAATACCCACAGACACACTCACGCTGTCGAGAAAATTGCACTTTTACTGCAACACAAAATATTAACTGATGCCATTTCAGCTAACTTTTGGGGTGGTGGTGTTCTAGTGGTTAGGATGCTCGCCTCTGGACCAAGAGGTCATGGGTTTGAGTTCTACCTTCAGCATTACCGAAACTCAGCCCATGAGCAAGACCCTTAACCCCAACCCCAGTTACTCCCAATTTACTTCTCCGCAGTTTTTCAGTGTTGAGACATACGTTGTCAAACTTGCTTCCTTGTTACGTTTGGAAGACGCAGGAAACGCGTATGATAAAACGCCTCACATTTACCTTCAAACATAACTAAATGGTTAAAGGTTAACACAAATAACAGTGCTTTTGTCAGTCAGTCAGTCAGTCATTATCTGAACCGCTTAATCCTTTTTTTTTTAACCTTTATTTATCCAGGTAAACTGTTTGAGAACTAATTCTCATTTACAAACATGACCTGGCCAAGAGGCTGCGGACATAAATATAAACACAGCTGTACAAAGACATGCCGATGACGACAACAACAAACAATTACATTAAAGGAAATTACCAAAAAAAAAAACAAAACCTTAAAAATGTGTAGTTAGGAATGTCAACAGGAACAAGTCTCAAATGTAATATTTTGAAGTTTCTGCTTAAAAGTGGAGATTGGAATCAAAGATTTAAGTTTCATAGTGTTTTGTAGTATGTTCCAGTCATGAGCTGCTGCAAAGCGGAAGGCATTACGTACAAAAGTAGTAACTGTAAGGGGGATTCTGAACTTGATGAAATTACTTGATCTTGTTTCATCAGTATTGTGAGGGGCATGAAGAAGGGATGACAGATAGAGAGGTGTCTTGTCCAGTATTGTCTTATATATGAAGAGAAGCCAGTGATGGAACCTCCGGGTGTGAAGGGATGGCCAGCCCACCAGTTTATACAAATCACAGTGATAATGACCTATTGGGGACCGGAGCCTGTTCTGGGGCCTGGGGCGCGAGGCGGGAACCAACTCTGGGCGGACGCCAACACATTGCAGGGCGCATTGTGGCTTTGTTCCCTTTATTTTATTTAATTGTTAACAAATAATTATAAAGGGGGAAATCGCAACTTCTTTCCTCAACGTTATTGCAACAAAACACTTAAAAACATTGCAACCTTCAACGCAATTTATTCGGAAAGGTACCGCAAAATCAGGCATTTTAAGCTGCAACGATCTCAAAAAAGTTGTTGAAATTAGTTGAAATCGCATTAAAATTGAAATAACCATATTTTATAGTGCACAAACCCCTGAAAATACAAAGTCTTGGTCCAAATACCTTCAATTTGGAAAATCTGACTAATAAATTCAGTTGAAAGGAATTTGTTCCAGAAATCTGAGCCCGCAGTCAACGGATGGAAAGTCCAAATAAGACAGAAAACTCTCCCTGAGACGGAATGAGGAAGAGTTCAGTCTTAAAGTGCAACTCTTTTCTCTGCTTTACATAATAATTACATATACAGTAGCAAGTCATATTCACTTTCACAGGTGTATTATTGCAGTGTTCTTCCGACCTCTGTTCAGGACAAACTACAACAGAAGAGCCAGCTCGAGCTGTTCCAAAACATTATTTGTGTGCAGGTTATTTTTGGCCTGTTTTCAACAGTGTGATTCACACTCCAGCTGAAGATTCCTTGGACGATACAGAAACACAAAAGCCTCATTCTTTGCTTTTTTCCCATTAGTTTAAGAGTTCTTTAATGCATTAAGTCCTGCAGCCTTCTCATTCTGTTGCACCCTCATTTGTTTAAAAACTATTCATAGGTGTGTTTGTCTCTTTCTCTGAGTTTGCATTGTATGCAAAAGTAGAGCTGCAGATTATATTAGCTTGGGAATAAAACCTTTTAAACTGTGGATTGTAAAAAGATAAGTACATATGTGACCAGATCTGGCGAAATGAGTGGGTCGCAGGTTCTAATTTTGAGACATGAGCCGATTAAACTAAAAAGCATTGAAAATATTGATTTTTCTTTTTTGATCTTATATGAAAGAAAAGAGGGCGGCACGGTGGTTAGCGTTGCTGCTTCACAGCGAGAAGGTCTTGGGTTCGAGCCCCGGGTGGGTCGTAGAGCCTTTCTGTGTGGAGTTTGCATGCTCTCCCCGTGTTCGCGTAAGTTTTCTCTGGGTGCTACAGGTTCCTCCCACAGTCCAAAAGCATGCACTGTAGGTTAATTGGCAACTCTAACTTGAACGTGAATGAGTGTGTGTGTGTGTGTGTGAGCGAGTGTGTGTTCCCTGCAGTGTGTTGGCGCCAATTCTAAAAAATGAATTTAAATAAATATTTTAAAATCACTTAAGCTTCAGTCTGATTTAATTATTAAACTATTTTCTAAATAAATGACTTTAGTCAAATTTAGTTGTAAAATGCTGGGTGTATTCCTTTTGGATGCTGTGGATTATTAAAGATATTAACAAAAAACAGACTAAAAACTTTAATCGTGATTTTCTTGTTTTTTCAGTTGGAAATAGACTGGAGAGCGGGATACAATTTAAACAGCTGTATGTTGACAACCATCTGAGATGTTACTTTGACCAGGATATTACTTTAAAGCTAATTTTATAATCTTTCTAATAATATCAAAACCTTCATTTTAAATTTTGGCTCTCTCATCTTGCCAGATCAGGTCACATATGAAGTTAGCGTAAAGCAGTCCCTCCAGGATTTTTTGAGATTGTTGTGGCTTAAAATGTCCCTCCAGGATTTTTTGAGATTGTTGCAGCGACTTTTGTAAAAATATGAGTTGAAAGGTGTTTTTAGATCATTTTTTGCAATAAAGAGCAAGTCAAAGTTGCAATTTTCACCCTTTATAATTTTTCGTTAACAGCTAATTAAAATGAAGGGAACAAAACCACCCTGCGTTGCGTCTGCCCAGGCATTGTCCCTGGGATAGGCTCCGGTCCCACGACCCCGATTGGGATTAAGCGTTTAAGATAATGACTGACTGACTGACAAAACCACTTTTTTGTATTAACATTTAACCATTTAGTTATTGTTGAAGGTAAATTTGAGGCATTTTTATAACTCGTTTCCTGCTCCGTATGGCTCAACGTTTTGCAGGAAACGAAGACATTTGGTCAAAAATTGCGGAAAAGTGGCAGTAATTGGTCAAAATTTCACGATAGTAATGAATTTGCAGGGATTGTCTGAATTTGCCTTAATAGTTGCGATTGCAACATTGCAAAATCCTGGAGAATCTTTTAATGGGACAGTGTTGAACTTTTTGGTCTATATTTCTGTTTATTCTGGCCCTTCCTGCTACATCAGAAAATGGACCTTTGTTTTCTGTTTACTACGTTAGTAAGAAGGTTATATGACCCTGTTGCGTGGAAAATGTTTGTCTTTGCATTCCCAGGAGTTTATCATAGCACAACTTTAGACAAGTTCTCTAAAGTTTGGTTTCCAGCGTATTTTGAAAGATTTCTAGCGATCGCACATGATTAATGTTTTCCTACTGCAGGCCCAGACTCCTTTTAGTTAAGGCAAGAAGGTCAGAGTACGAGTTTAAACACCACATTACATTACAGGTTGACTGTTGTGTTCCTGCACACAGTGGAGTTCTGCCCTCATTGTTTCGTCAACCAGGAAATACCAGTTTAAATATTTCCACAATTCTCCGTACACTTACTCCTGCACGCTTAGTCTTAGCTCAACGGCAAGTGTGCAATTCTACAGCTGTCACACACAACTAGGGGTGTAACGATACATCTGTCTATACTGATACTAGGGTTGAGCGATATGACAAAATATTCAGTATCAGATGATAAAGAACATCTATTGTCTCATATTATACTTGTGTATTTCATGACATAGCAAAATACACTGTTTACAGCAACATTTGTTGATGGTTTGAATGAGGGTTTGCAGTAGTCACCACGGCACCACGTGGATGTAGACTAAAGACGGGTCCGATACGTGGATCAGATTTTGTTCCGATAACGACTCAAATAGCTGCATCAGGTATCAGTGGCATTGGGCCGATCTATGGAGCCGATCTGTAAACGTGCACACGCACAATTGATTCTGCATGGGAAGTGATACTGCGGTAAAGCTGGCTTATTGTCATTCATTCATTATCCGAACCGCTTAATCCCAACCAGGGTCGCGGGGGGACTGGAGTCTATCCCAGGAATTTACAGGCGCATGGCAGGGACCAACTCTGGGCAGGCACCAACACACCGCAGAGCATGGTTTATTGTCATTCACACTAATTCCTACATATTGATATGACAATGAGCAGAACAAGCAACACAACACACTACAAGCCCAAAAGCACATCACACCATTCTACTGTTTAATTTCCTCAACAACACCAGCTCTCACTCACAATCTCTGTGTTCCTGATGCTTTTAGCGCCGCAGGATTAGGGAGCGTCACTAAATGACACAACTGTGTCTAAAGGAATCATGTTTGAGATGTTATTTTAATAATAAATCATTTAGCAGATACATATGGGTGTGTAATTATTACATTGTTTTAGGATAAATCAGGATTTAAGTCAAGTATTTCCTGAAACAGAACAAGATTGTTTAAAAAAGACTCAGAGACAGTGTCAGATTTGCATCGTATCGGCAGATATCCAAGTTTACAATATCGGTATCGGACATAAAACAGTGGTATCCTCCCATCTTTAATGTAGACACAGACAGTACTATGGTGTTATATTTGTGCCTTAATTTCACAAGCAAAATCTGGTGTCTGAGCACGCTCAACTCTCCCTACACGCGCACTCAAAACAGTCCACGCCCTCGCGCTCAGATCTATGAGCGTCCAAAGGTGCCACAATTCACTCTAAAAGCACCTTACTAGAGCCTGTTAAAAGCGCCACCTTTTACAGACAATTTATAGCCTAAAAAAGCGTCATTTGATCCCATTTTGCTGTTTTTTAACTAATATAACGGCGTGAGAAAATAGTATTTTACTGTCAACTGTGTAAAAATATAGGACATCTTTGGTGTTCCATATGAGTGCCCTCAGAGTGTTTCGAACACGTGTGTAGGCAGAGTTGAGCACAATGTTATAACGACTCAGATTTTTCAATGTTGTTATTCTTTAGATTTGGGTTCTTGTGAGGTCTCTTTAACTTAATCTGTGGTTCATTTCTACTTTACACGGTCTTCAGTCGAATCTTCCAGCATTTCACTACACGATGTACTTGTGTAAATATGTGTGTGACAAATGCAGGATCTTGAATTTTAAAACACGCAGACAGATGCGTTCGTGTCTGCATTGTCAGTTCCCTCTTGTCTGTTCTTCTTCATATTCACTCTCTCTTCCCTCTTTGTGTTGTTAGACGCGAGCGGCCGCAGTCCCTCTGACGAGCATCTGATCATTCCGGAAGTGTGTCAGACCATTGAGGTGATGACGGAGAACGAGGAGCAAGCAGTCAGCTCCAGCCACCCTTACCCTCTACAAATCTCACCCGTCTCTTCTTACGGAGGTCTCCAGCTCTCACACACACATTCTCTCATACACACATAATAATAATCTTTATTTACATAGCACATATACATATAGATGCAGCCATAAATAAATGCAAAAGAATAAACTCAAGCAAAAATAAAAAAGAAGCAGCTAGCAGTTAACAGAGATTTAAATAGTAAATATACAAGTACAGCATGTCGTGAAATGCACCTTGAACATTCCTAAGACAAATGGGGCAAATGGAAATAGAAGTTTGAAATTAACAGCAAGTTTAAGTAATTGCAAGAGCTAAACGTAAAGAATAAAAATATGTGAAAGTCTTGAAATGTCAAGACTAACAAAGTTACAATTACAAAACTAAAATTACAGCTCTGTTAAGACCTTTACAAAGTTACAGTAAGACAGTTTAATTACAAAGACCGTAACTAAGTTACAAATCCACAGTAAAAATGACAAGTTACAATTACAATTACACTGTTACAAGTTAATTGCGTCAAAAACACTTTTTGCTTTGTTCTTTGCTTTGCTCTAATTTTTTAGGTTTTTGTAACTACATATTTAAAGTAGGTCATATAAATATCATTTTGATGCAAATATAATTCTGAATGGAACAGTACAAGAATTTTGAGAAACAGTCATCATTGCCAATATTCCAAAGCTACAGAACTCCCTTTTTTTGATTCAGTGTAAATGCAATATGTGTAAGTTGCTGAATTCAGGACATATTTTATGATGCCAAGCGGATAAAATGTTGCAGATGCTTTGAGGATAAAAGACCATGAGATCATCTCATTGGTTATTAAGAAAGATTGTAATAGATACCTTGCTTAACTTAGAACTAAGCAGGGAAACAATTATTCAAAATAATAAACAGCCAAATGCCTTTATACAGAGTTATGAGCCAGTGATCAAACCGGTCTTCTTCAGGGCAAAAGTTACCCCATAGTTCACTTATATAAAAAAACCAACAGCCAGTAGGAAAACAGACATGTCAAGTAGAAACTTTATTATGTAAAAGTCACAGATGGTTATGATCAAGTAAGCAACTTCTACCACACACAGCATGGACTTGATAGTATGCCCAGTTAGGGCTGTGCAATTAATCGAAAATTAATCAAAACTGACAATAGAACCTCTAATTAATGTATTCTTACCCTTGAAGATAATTTCAGAATTCTGTAAGCAATGTAATAAATCTGTAAATACTAGGGGCTGTTGATATCAATGAAATAATCGAAGCATCACAATGCAGACGTGGACGATTCTTCATCAATGCATTAACAGACCATAGTTGGTTATATCATAATGACATTGCTTGGTGATTTTAATAAACATAAACATAAACTTTTTAATTTAAAAGAACATCCTGGTAGTAACTATGGCTGCCGATCTGTGATCCATGTCCAATCTGCTTGCAGTGTGAAGTAGTGTACAAACTTCTGATGGGATGCATCGAGATATTGCATCAAATCGAGTCATTGACACGATAATCGTAATTGAATCAAATCGCGAGACCAGTGAAGGCTCACACATCTAATTAATACTTTTCCCCAGTGTGTTAAAAACAAAACTACCGTCTTAGGTTATCTGCTCAATTAATCGTGATATTGATTTAAAGTCATATTGACCAGCCCTGTGCCCAGTCATTCCAGCGCTGCGACAAAAAAAAGGTCTCCACCGGCGCTTAGCGCTCTGAACGCTGAAGCTCATAGGCTTTGGATTAAAAATACAAGCTCAAAAAACATGTTTGGCGACACAGGCCCTAAAATGAATTTTATATTTAATTATAATTTGTAGCGAGTTTGTGAAGTGTAGCTGTAATCTTTGATCAATGCATTCTTATTATACAGTGTTTAATTACCTTTATGATTAAACTAACCTTCTAAAGTCTATTTCCCAACCTCAAATTCGATTGTCCAGAACTTATGCTCAAGCGGTGGAGCAGAATCACATCTGGAGGAAACGCTGCTCATTTACAGTAGAATTATTGCGTGTGTTACCAAGCCATCGTGGCTTTCGAAATAGCCGAGATTCCCCATGAGCTCTGAGTTACATTTCTCAGGGCTTCCTCAGGTTGTGTGCGTGTTGCTCAATGCACCTAAATGTTAACTCCACTTGAGCCGAGGTCACAGTCTGTGTGTTTATTACAGCCGTCGTACATCTGCAGCTGCGAGAGCTGACTCTCACCAAGAGTTAATGTGTAACCCAGTCCTTACTCGTGTGCTTGCTGCATTTACACGCCTCAGAAGTGTGATTTTGGTACCACTGTACAGTAAAGACTCCCCTCATACAGGGTTAAAATGATCTATAATCAGGTTGTTAATGAGGTTCTGGACTGTTTTTATATCATTAATAACCACATAAACAAGTTATAACAGATACGTTGATGCAGGATCACTGCTTGGTCATAACTGACTATTTGACCTGGCTAAGACCCCATCTCTTGCCAAATAGGGAGCCTGCTTCAGTGTATAGCAGTTGTCATATTGTTGCAGGATCACTATTTGCGAGATCTCATTTCTTGTTAGTGTCACAGCTTATTGCGTCCCCTCGTCTCAGGTAGAATGGGTTAGGGTTAGGGTTAGGCTTCTAACCCTAGAAGTTTTGCTCACTGCTGCATGCCGTGTGCATCTCAACTGTGCCGTGTCTTAGCTGTTTATGATTAATCAAACAGGTTTTGTTTCGTTGGTGCTCTGTGCCAAATTCAAACGCGTTTTTATACTAACACACACCCTGTTAATGACGCACAGCATGCAGGAAGGCGTGCAAATCAGCTCTCCCTAGTCTGTGATTGGCAAATTTTCAAGAAATCAACCTTTAGTGTTTTGGGAAACTTTGGATCACATTATCAAAAATTTCAGAAGTGTAGACGGTTGTGGACGGTGTGGATGTGTCCTCCCAATTATCTAGTGATTGCTGAACTTTCCCCACCTATAATTTTGATTAAACCAAAATGTAACATAACATAACAAAACAAAAACATAGCAAAACGCATCATAACATAGGAAGTTGGTGGTGTAACAGTTATGGAGTTGGCCCCGCGATCAGAAACTCGCTGGATCGAATTCCAGACCGGAAAAGGTACCATTGAGGTACTCCTGAGCAAGGTACCGTCCCCAAGCACTGCTGTGTCAGCTGCCCTCTGCTCCTTCACGGATAGGTAAAATGCAGAGGTCACATTTGGTGGTGCTGTGTTCATAATGACAAATAATGACTCACATAGCATGTCTAACATAACCATGTCTGGGTATAAAGTTGCGGAAGCTTATGTGACAAATGAAGAGTCTAGAAATCTTGAGATGCGCAAGAATCAAAGTAACTCTAAATTAACCCTATAGATACTGACCCATCCGTGAAGGAGCAGTGGGTGCTCGGGGGCGGTACCTTCCTCATGACTACCTCGGTGGTACTGGTCCAGGATTCGAACCGACGACCTTCCGATCACGGGCCAAACACCCTAACCGTTACACTACCAACTGCGCCGAAGCTAGACATCAACTTACGGCACTGCTGGGATATATACTAGGAGTGGGAATCTCTAGGCACCTCACGATTTGATTACGAGTCAGTGCTGCGATGCGATTATAAAACGGTTATTCATGCATCTGGTTTCCAATGTTCAAACAGTGTGAAATTCATATTCAAACTATAATTATAACTATAATGAACTCATTCAAATTTAACAAATTTACTTCCAGTATCTTTTATTAATAAAACTAAGTGGAAGAGAACTGGAAGGTTACAGACCAAGATGGAATGGTGTATCTCGCTCTAAAGTGCACAACGTAGCAAAATCTCGTCTTTACGTATTTTCACGCTTCACACTCACGCTCGACTCGGTGCTGTGTTAGTTTGGGATGCACTTTTAAAAGGCAAGACGTTGAAATAATCAGAGTATACATTATTTGCAGATCCGTATAATTTACACCGGCCAATCACAGACTTGGGAAAGCAGATTTTTGCGTCGCTTTTAGCCTTTTGCTTTCCAGTACGATCAATTAGAAAAATTATGTTTATGTTCAGAATCTGCTCCAAACTGTTACTGATCTGGCACACACTTAATGCCAGACGATTGAAATAGTAATCCTCCTCAAATGACTGTTGCTGCAGCCCTGCTATAATAATGTCTGCACTGCCGCTACTTATTTGCACAACCATTGAACATTGAATGTATATGTCACTGGTCAAGTTCTAACTGTTTCTGCACAAATTATTGAAAAATGTTGTACAGACCCTGGTTCTCCACTACTGTTAAAATATCTGCACAAATTTAAATGTTAGTCAGACTTTTTTTAAGAGATACTGTTTTATTAATAGACTGGATATAGAATTTTCATATTGAAACTGTTGTAACCTCATGCACATTCAGTGTAAAGGTCAACTTCCACTTTTGTAGGTAATACTGCATCCAAACCGTCTCTCTTTCTACCTCTATTTCTGGTTCTAGTTTAAAGTTATATTTAATATTCCATTTCTAGTTTAAAATGTATATTTTGTATTCTATTTATGTATATATGTTTATTCCTTGTGCCTTATTTGTTCTTTGTTCCCTATTTCATATTGTATATCTGTACAGTATATAGCAGAGATGAGCATAAAGTTTACTTTGATTTGACTTTTTGACTTTAGAATCGTCCGAATCCCACATCGCGATCTATCTGAGAATCGATTTTTCCCCCACCTCTAATCTTTACCACTGAGATTATTTGAGTGCAACATGCAGCATTTTTTCAATGATTTTTGTTGCTTGTATTTAATCTTGGTTTTACTGGAAAGCAAAGGATCTCTTTGTCAACTGTATTACTGAAAAGCAAGGGTTCGGTCTGTTTTTGAACAAACGAGTATATCAGCTTTTGTTTTTCCTACCGCACTCCTTTTCTTTGTCAACAATAACCTGTCTATCAGGAAATGCCAGAGTCCTGCATCTAACCTCTCTCCCCTTTCTCTGTCTGTACACAGAGAGCGACACCGACAGTGTGCAGAGTGAAGAAGACAGCAAAGAGGTACGTGTCATTTAGAGTTTCACAAAGTTGTGTGCAGAATGTAGGACTTTAGGGTTTACCAAAGCGGCCGTGGCATTCACCCAAAAGCACAAATCCCACTGCCGGTAATGGTTTTGCAAGAGCGTAAACAAGCTGCGGCCTCTTTAAAATCACGTCACAGCAATGCCCAGAATCCTCTCCCTCTCCCTCGCTCGGCTGCTTCCTGTAAGACTTGCACGTGTTCACGTCTTTTCAGTCCAAAACATAAAAAATAAAAAGACCTCTGACCAGTGCTGCAGTTGTTAATGTCAGTCTGAAGCAACAGAGCGGCCAGACCACTTTTAGCCTTTTAAATTTTATTTATTTGTTATTTAATTAATCTATTAATTTATTTTTAGACTTCAAGTTGGAAAAATAAGATCTCTGATCATTGTTGCAACAGACTGAGACTAAAAGGGCTTAAACAGAGCTGGGAGAGTAGTATTAGCCTTGTTTATAATTTTTTATATTTTCTTTAATATTATTTTTTTGTTTATTTTGTATTTTATTTCATTAGTTAATTTTTTATATCAAGCTGAAATCAATGGGTTTAAACAGATCTAGCAGAGTAGTATTAACCTTTTTATATTTTTCTTTTTCAATTAATTAATGTCTTTTCAGTCCAGAAAAAAACCCCAGCTGGGATTGAGCGGATTGGATAATGAATGAATGAATATTTTTCTTTAATTTAAATGAACTGTTGTTTATTTATTTGTTTATTTAAACATATTTACTGTTTAAAAAACATCAATCAGTGCTGAAATGGTTAATCTCAGGCTGAGACTAAAGGTTTTAAACAGAGTTGGCAGATTAGTTTTAGCCTTTTCATATATATTTTTAAAATTAAATTAATTAACACTATTTATATGTCTTTCCAATCCAGAATAAAGATCCCTGCTCAGTGGTGCAGCTTAAACTACAGGGGTTTAAACAGAGCAGCCAGAGTTTTACTAGTTTTAGCCTCTTTTCTTTCATTTATTTGCTACACTTTTATTTTCAGTCTCACTGCCACTGCGGGCTGCATTTCACGACATGTTGCACTTGTATGAGCGTGTGTTTGACAGTTAAAGAATCTAAGAAAACTTGAGCTGGTCCAGGATCAGCAGTAGCCCAGTTAGACTAAATCAGGCTGTTTTTTGTATTTATTTTCTTGTCCTTTGTTTCAGTCTGCTTCTCTCTAGATTTTTGATTACAACATATTCTGGGTCATGATGCAATGTTTCATGCTGTGTTTGATATTACATGACAGAGATGTAGGTGTATGTGTAAGTTCTCCTTTTGTTAATGTTGGGAAGTCGTAGAGTTTCAGATATGTGGAATTGCAGCGCCTGGCTCAGCCCCTATTTTCAGTTCCTGTCTCTGAGTTCTGGCGAAAAGCGAGAGGAGGAAAAGAAGTGGAATTTTAATTGTGTCACACACATACACACACACACACGCAGTCTTGTATTACTATCTTTGTGAGGTCTTTCCATAGACTCCCATAATGACTAGATGTATATAATTTTACACCTACACCTAATCCTAACCCTAACCTCAACCTCAGTAACCAAAAGCACACCTTTTACTTCTTTTAGTTCCTCAAATAAAACAAGCACATTTTCTATAAAGTCATTTCTCCTCATGGGGACCTCTCAAATGTCCCCACAAAGCCCAAAAAAACAGATAAAAGTGATTTTAGGGGACAAACAGGTCCCCACAATGCGATAAATACATGAACACACACACACACTTTCACATGTACTGCATGTACTTCAGAATTTAATCTTTATTGCACGGTTCAGCTCTTAGGTTAATGATTGTTGGACAGTTTAAGCAGAGCGAGTTCATTTATTTAGCACATGATCATACCTAGAGGTCATTCAGTCTGCCGTACAGAAGTGCATTAAAAGCGTGATAACAATAATAGTGTTAAAATAGTTGCAAAATTAAATAATAGTAAGTAAGGCTTTGATAAAAGAAAGCAGAATTTATCAGGGTTTAATGTACGATATGGGAATTATCTTACGATACCGATATATTTTTCGTGCTTACGTCTGCCGATGTCAGTACCGATGTTGATGAATGAGGACGTCGAGCCAAACGAATGCAGCTGATATTCCAGGACATATTGAACACTGCATGTAGCTAAATTGCGCATTGTCTCTTTTTCTATCTCTAGTTAATATTTTATAGTTTATTCATACTCTATATGGGGCGGCACGCCGGCGTAGTGGGTAGCGCTGCCGCCTCACAGGGAGAAGGTCCTGGGTTTGATCCCCGGGTCGTTTCTGTGTGGCGTTTGCATGCTCTCCCCCTGTGGGCGTGGGTTTTCTCCGGGTGCTCCGGTTTCCTCCCGCAGTCCAAAAGCAGGCACTATAGGTTAATTGGTTAAGTGGTGTGAATGTTTGTGTGATTGTGTGAGTGTGTGTGTGCCCTGCGGTGTGTTGGTACCTGCCCAGGGTTAGTCCCCGCCTTGCGCCTGTAAACTCCCGGGATAGGCTCCGGTCCCCCAGCGACCCCGGTTGGAGTTAAGCGGTTCGAGGAACAACCCTGGGCAGGCGCCAACACACCGCTATCATACTTTTCTATGAGGTAGTATGCATCTCAGGAAATAGTCGAGGTTGTAGCTTAACGGCTGTTTGCGCACTAGGTAGTGCACATGGAGTGTCACACGTGCCCTATTTGACTTGGTACACTAGACATAGGGCGGGAAGTGACTTTTTCTTAAAATGTTGTGCACTACACTAGAAATGCTCTACCCCCGCTCCACTCTGCTTTCACACTCGCTTGACTTGGTGCTGTGTTAGAAATGTCAGAGTTATTGTGCCCAGTGGAACTGTCAAGCAAAATATTTTGTCTTTAACACTCTCCACTCTGCCTTCCTTGTTTATCGGCATCGTAGATATACACATGAAAAGTATCAGATATGGGTATCGACAGTAATTTCAATATCGTGCATCCATAATGCATAATTCTACAAGTATAACATGAGGTGAAATGCAGCCTGATCCATCCTGAGACTGTGCAAATCAAAAGTTAGAATTTAGAAATTTCAATTTAACAACTGTTAAAGAAATCCTACGAATAAATCTTATACATTCTAAACTACTGTCTCTCAGCTGTAACTAAATTAAAAACATGAATGTTGGTTCATAATTAAAGATTGGTGAACGCAGTGTAGTACTGATTTCCTGTTTTACAGTGTCAATTAGATTTTTTTGGATTTTAAGGCTTTGCTCTGCTTTGTCTCAAGTTGTTTTCAGTGTCGTGTTTGTGGCAGAAAACAAGTCTAATTGCTGTGTTGTGGGATGTGATCTGATGGACTCAAACTAAGTGGTTTTATGGCCGTGCCGTTCCTGTCGTTTATCACTCGTGCTCCACTTCAGATTTACAGGCCTGGAGGAAGCAGCTCCACTCTCTCACTTAGCCGCTGTGTGTTGAGATAGAACCGACCTGACCATAACAACGCTGACGAAAACAACTCTGCTGGTAATAAATCACTAGTTGGTTAGGCTTCCTGCTCTTGTGCTGGGGCAGCTGGTAGTGTAACGGTTTGGGAGTTGGCCCCGTGGAGGAGGCTCGGCGGTTCAAGTCCCGGAACGGTAAAGGTACCACTGAGGCACTCATGAGCAAGGCCCCGTCCCCAAACCCTGTCCAAAAAACGTGCTCCTTCATGGATGGCTCAAATGCAGAGGTCACATTTGGTAGTGGTGCACTGTGTGCTGTGCAGTGTTCACAATGATAAATAATAAATGTAATATTCTCTTCAATATTGCTCCATAAACTACAGCTAGTCCCCGACTTATGGTGGAGATGTGTTCTGATGACCCCATAGTAACTAGAGATGCACCGATTTGATACGTGCATGGGATATCGGTTCAGTATCGACTCAAACGGATGGATCGGGTATCGGTGGCATCGGGCCGATCTATTGTGCCGATCTGTAAATTTGTGCACGCTCAGTGTGTTCTGCATGGGAAGTGTGACTGTGGTAAAGCTGGTTTATTGTTCAACATTGACACTAATTCCTACATATTGATATGATGATGAGCAGAACAAGCAACACAACACACTACAAGCCCAAAAGCACATCACACCATTATACTGTTTAATTTCCTTAACAACACCAGCTCTCACTCACAATCTCTGTGTTCCTGATGCTTTTAGCGCCGCAGGATTAGGGAGCGTCACTAAATGACACAACCGTGTTTAAAGGATCCATGTTTGAGATGTTATTTTAATAATAAATCATTTAGTATATACATATGGCTGTGTAATTATTACATTCTTTTAGTAGGAAAACAGGATTTAATCAAGTATTTCCTTCAGCAGAACAGAATAAGACATTTCTTCAGACATTTTTTTAAAGCATTATTTTCTGTTTTGATTTGTATTGTATCAGCAGATATTCAAATTTACAGTATCAGGATCGGACATAAAACAGTGTTATTGTGACATGTTTAACCTTGAGTAAACTGTACTTTTATCTATGAAAAATAAATAAATGCAAATCATTAACACGTAAATTAGCACCGATGTGAAAAGTTGATTTGTGAAGAATTTTTGGCCCTTTGGCCACTTCGGAGTAAACTGTTCTTGCAGACACCACTTTTCAATATGTACTTCATAAACCACAGGTTTTATATTTCCTGTTAAACTTAAGGTAGTTGTTATAGAGCGCAGCGTTTAGTAGTGGTGACTTGAGTGTTCATTTTTGATGCTTTTGCTACCACGCTACTCTGCCTTCTGTTCAACTCTGCACGATTCATCTGCACTCTGGAATGCAAAGAAACCTCACACTACTGCCTGCATGTCTTTACACACACAAACATTTGTGCCACGCCATACTCGCACATTTACTCTGAGACTGTAAAACCCTCCTATCTCTCTCACTATGTCTGTCTTACATCCACAAATCAACGAGCTTTCATGAAAACAGCATTAAAAGTAACATTGTTTACAAACAACAGAACCATGGGCAATCACAGAAGCTCACGCAGTAGGACCCTGTGGGCTGCTGCAAGTATGTACACATCTCTCGCCTTGTTAGAGCGCATATTGTGTTGTGTATTTGGAATTTTCAAGCCCTGTTTATTGAAAAGCGGCCAAGTCTGTCTCCTGCGGATAGCCATGTCTCCACTTACGATATCTTCAAGTTACAATCAGGAACGCACCGATCCAACTTTCTCAGTTCCGATACCGATGCCGATGCTTGAGCTTTGTGTATGGGTCGATCCCGAATTCAGATCCCAATAGAGTTTTTAATAAACAAGCTGTATCTTTCCCTGAGAGAAGTTCTCTGTGTTGTATCATTTTCCTAGCAAAATCTAAAGAAATTTGCGGCAGCTCCAGACGTTTGCACCACTCTTTATCGGAATTGTGAGTCTTTGTTTTCAGATTAGTACTGTAAGGTCACTTTGCTCAAACACAGTGCTTTGCTGCTGATTGCAAATTTTACTGATGTCTCATACCTGAAAGGACTTGCAGAGACACAGCCTCGCGTTGAGCAGGCCAAACAGTAAAACAACTGGAATATGTTGTGATCGCAGAGCTCTGCTGTGCGTTAATAAAGACAGTGTTAGTCTCTGTAAAGATATTTAGTGCTTAATTTCGGATGTACAATTTGGGCTAAACTTGTCCTGTGTTATACATTTTATGCAAGAGGGCCTGTGTCCACCAAACGCAGTTTTTGCACTGAGAGCAGTCAAAACCTCACTTCCAGAGCGCTTTCTCAGCACTTCTCTCAGCATTTTGTTGTTGCTAAGTTAGGAAAAGCGTCATCAGGCACTTCTACGTTCATTCCTATTTCATATAAACATTGTATCATGTTCCTTTCGGATCGGTAGCGTAGCCGAGTTTATCTTTACAGTGTAGAGAAATCACGTCTCATGATGTAAACAATCACAACGATGCAACCGATCGCCAGTATCAACGCAAATTCAACCAATCCCCGCACACTCATTACAGCCGTGCAATTTGGACCAATTACCACAACTTTTCTGCGATTTTTGACCAATCATCGTTGTTTCCCCGTTGATCTGTACATCAGCGAACTCACTTCCCTGTTACGTTTAGAAAACACAGAAAACGTGTGATAAAAACGCCTCACATTTACCTTCAAAAATAAATAAATGCTTAATGGTCAATAAAATAATAGTGGTTTTGTTAAGAGCAGTAGTACCGTTACACTCTTAACTCCTAACTGTTGAATGGTTTAAGTCCTTTATGCCTAGATAACGATAATAATAGTATGTTTGGTTCCTTATTAACAGAATACTGTACATCAGTGTAACGTTAATATTTCTCTCTTCTACAGCAGGTGTGGGTTCCTCCGAATTTGAGGAAAGCTGTAAGCAGCTCGATGATGCGAATGTCCTTACCCAGCATGTCCACCTTCATCTCGCCGACTAAACCCAACTTCAGGATCACCACCGTCCGGGACCCGAGCTTCCCTCCTGCTCACGCCGCCTACAGCAGCAGCGGCAGTGGTGGTGGCAGCGTTGGTGGTGGTGGTGGAGGACCGTGGGGCATTTTGGATTCCCCCCACCCCCCCTCACACCCACCCGGACCCTCCAACCAAACGCCCGTCCACGAGAAGCGAGCCAGCGTCATCATGAAGACCTCGGATGTCTCCAAATCCGTGAAGAGCTGCTGAGGATGGACACAAGAGCCAGGGGCCAGGGGCTGGAGCTTAACCTGAGCTCATGTGATTTTTACCTGACCTTTTACCTGAGCTCGCCGGAGCCCACCTGAACTCGCCTGAGCTCAACCTGAGCTTACCTGAGATGACGGGGGCTCGCCTGAGTCTACCTGAGCTTAATCTGAGTTCACCATCAACTCACCTGAGCTTAACCTGATTTTACCTGGGCTCACTTCATCTTGCTTGAGCTTACCTGAGCTCACCTGGGCTCACCTGAGCTTAACCTGACCTTAACTTAACCTAAGCTCACCTGCGCTCAAGTCAGCTTACTTCAGCTCACCTGAGTTTACCTGAATTCACCTGAGCTCAACCAGAGCTTAATCTGAGCTCATCTGATCTTAGCCTGAGCCCGCCTGAACTCACCTGAGCTTACCACCCGCTCACCTGGGCGCATTTCATCTTACTTGAGCATAACCTGAGTTCACCTGAGCTTAACCTGAGTTCATCTGAGCTTAACCTGAGTCCACCTGAGCTTAACCTGAGTTCATCTGAGCTTAACCTGAGTCCACCTGAGCTTAACCTGAGTTCATCTGAGCTTAACCTGAGTTCATCTGAGCTTAACCTGAGTCCACCTGAGCTCACCTGGCTTCAGTCAAAGCTGCACTGGACTTTCCACATTCGGAACAGAGATCCAACTGGCTGTACGATTGCCTCTGAGCGAGGATTTGACCGCTGGCAACAATATTTCTCGTATCGCAAAGGATAAAACAGCTCATCTTAAGATGCGAAGGATGACAACGGCCCCGATTAAGGGGCGATTCAAGCGGCCGAGCCGACGGTGCAGCTGCAGACCTTAAATTCAGGGAGAGGTCCAGTGTAATACAGTGACATAGATCTCAAAAAATCAACAAAAACTGCATTTTCAGGGTGTTTCCAGCTTGATGTTTGGATGTGTGTGTGTGTTTATTATATCCAGGAGAGTCATTGTGTAATCAGTGGCATCTGCTTTAGCACCTTATAGAGAAGCACTGATTTGAGATTTTTCGTGGCCTTTTTGTCTGTCTCTATAACAATATGACTGTGGAACACAATTCTTTGTTAATAATGGAAACAACCAAAGAGTCCTCTCGAAAACGTGGTTCATTTTGTTCGTCATAGGCCAATGTTTTGTCTAAAGGGATTTTTTGCCCCATTGATGAGTTGAGATTTGTAATATTTGTGGTGAATGGCAAAAAGGCACTTATTTTATGTTTTTTATAATAAGGATGCATTGGTGTTTTATGCTTTCTACTGTATGCGTGAATGGAAATGTGTATACAAACAAATTCAATTTTACAGTGCTGTGAAAAAGTTTCCCGCTTGATGGTTTTCTGCATATTTTTCCTCGTTGACGCTCCGTTAGATCCCTGGGCGTTGGTGGATTGTTGCGTAAAAGAGTCATGAGCTCGAAATCTCGATATCGGAAAGCAAAACAACAGTATTTTATTGATAATCTGTGAAAACTAAACTTGCAATGGGATTTTGCTCCGTGTAAGAATATTTAGTAGGGGTGCAGAAAACAATCAAATCGAATCACGATTCTTTCTCTGCCGATTCAGAATTGATTCATGCATTCCAAAAAAATCGATTCGTATTTTTTCAATTAACGTAATGGCACTAGTTTACTTTTTCCCCAACGCGAGTCCACAACAGAAGTCATTTAAGATTTTAGAAGGCTATAGAACAGCTCCATACCTTATACTTTTATTAAACAAACTAAACAGCCCTATGTTATTCATCTTATTATACGAGGGTGTCATCTCTGCTAAGTGGTTATGTGTTTACAATTCTCTGCGCGGTTCGATCCTGATGCGCACACACAAATACACACACACACACGCTAGTGGTGTACCATAGTTGGAGGCGTAATGAAATCACATCGTTACACTGCAAATGTAAGTTAACTTAGGCTACACCTGCACAACGTAATTAACATGGCGGAGTGAGACGGCAGGTCGGCGGTGCTGGTGTTACGCCAAAAAATGCGTCACTGCGGGAGCACGCTCCACTGAAAGCAGTTTCTAACGTATGAAACTGATTGTTCCTGTTCATGTAAACTCATAAAACATGTCATATGCTACAGTACATGTTGCACTAAATCATATTTGACTAAAATACACTGCAAAAAATCAGTGTCAGAAAATAGGTTCCAGAAAAAAGGTTCCAGAATCAAGCTAAATTATCTGCCAGTATAGTGAGAAAATTTATCTTGTTAAGATTTCCTAAAACGAGAAAAAAAATCTTTCCATTTGTCCATGTTTCTAGCTTTAATATTCTTAAAATAAGCAAAGTTGTCATGAATTTCTTAACTCGTAGTGGAGCATGAGAATCTGTCTGTTCTCTTAATTAAATTTCTTATTTCATTTTAAGAAGTTCTTATAATCAGTATATTTTTCTTAATAAGATAATTGTAGCCAATGTTTCTTAAAATTAGATTATTTATCTCACACATACAAGTCTAGTCAAGTCAGTTGTTCTTAAAACAGCAAGATCTATTTTTTATTTTTAAGATTTTCTGGCTTGTTAAGATTTCATTTTTTGCAGTGTACAACTTACAAATAAAATAGATGGCGGTTGCTATAGCGTTTATTAGTTACTACTCATCACGCGCATGTTACTACAGATTTAATACAGTCATCCCGAGTCTCCCGCATGTTGGTAGCCGCTCCCTGATGCCCGCAAATCAGATGAAATCTCCCAGAATCTAGAGTGAGGAGTGAACAGGAGCACGCAGCACACGCCGCACAGAGCCAAAGCTAATTCCTCGTTTGTGACAACGTTCTTGAAAATAAACTTCAACTTGATTCTGATTCTAAAATAGTGCTGTACAAGTTGTACATAAACATACTTGATGTTCAGGATCAGTGTAAATTGTAGCTTGAGAAGATTTGTTTTCATGTAAAGCGTAATTACATGTGATTCAGTGTGATGTTGTTGTTGATCTGCAACAGTCAAATGGGAAAAGTAGCTCAAAACAGCAGTCTGGAAACAAATTCATACATGTATTGAATCGTGAATCGATTTTGAATCAGATCGAATCGTGAGATTTTCTGAATCGTTCACCCCTAATATTTAGTAAATGAATTTTTAGAACATTGTGCCGCAGAAAATTTTTACATTTTTTTTTTAATTCTTCACAACTATTTTGTAACATCTGCTGTAACATTTGTGTTAAAATTGTTGTCGCTGGGCAGATTTGGTTAATATCGGTGATGCTCCAATACTGCAAACATCCACAATTATGCTGTACATTTTTGCGTTTATGTCTTTATGACAGTGTCTGGGATTTAGTTGCAATGTGCTCTCACTCCTGCCAGTTTTAATGTAATTTCAAATTTTGTCTGGGGTTCAGTGTAGACACAGTGCCTTAAAAGTGTTCATGGTCATTAGTTCCAATCAGAGCGTGCCTTTCTTTACACCTTCATGAGATCTACACTAAAACTGACTTACTTGGGTCTTGGGAAATTCTCCTTTTATGGGGGGTTGGGTTGAACAAGCTGACGAGAACCGATTTCATGTCAAAAACCAATTTTAAGGTGCACTTTTAACACTTAAAATCAACACGTCTTCCTCTGTCTTTATTTTCCACATGATAAAGCACAACAAAGTCAGCGTGCGAGTGTGTGAATGCAGAAAATCTGACAGGTGGCAGAAACTTTTCCATGTCGCTGTGGATTTACGTCCAGGGCTGTGTACCGATGTGCGTTTTCACCCGAGTGAACGTGCCTTTGTGGGCCACTCTATCCTGTGGATCACTGAAATATTCCATTATATTAAAAGATTGTCATGTAAAGAAATGATCTCTTGATGAATAAATGGTAAACACTGCTTCCCTCGTGCTCTGAGTTCTAGTGCAGGTTAAAGGTACATGATCTATTTTTACACTTGTTTAACTGGATCTCATACTTTCAGTGTCTTGTGATGTCCATCACTATTTTGACTCAACAAAAAGGGGTTTAATGAACGTGTGGTATGGCAATGGAAAAATTTGACAATGCTTTTCCACACCTTTCATTACAGCCATACTTCTCACAACCTTTCCAAACAAATACCAACTAAAATAAACAGAAATATGATGACGTTAATAGCTCATAGAAGCATGCTTTATTCATTTATTGACGTTAATGGAGGGGTGGCGGGGTTTCACAGCGTTTCTGTGTGGAGTTTGTATGCTCTCCCCGTGTTGGCGTGGGTTTCCTCCGGGTGCTCCGCTTTCCTCCCACAGTCCAAAAGCATGCACTAAAGGTTAATTGGTGACTCTACATTGGCCCCATAAGGTGTGAATGTGAGTGTGTGGGTGTGTGCGTCCTGCGGTGTGTTGGACCCTACCCAGGGTTGGTCCCCCATCTTGCACCCGTAGTTCCCGGGATAGGCTCCGGTCCAAAGCGGTTTGGATAATGAATGAATGACTTTAATGCATTCATTATTCATTTAACTTTTATTGCACTTTATCGAACCCAGGGCCTTCTTGCTGTGAGGCGCCAGCACTGACCACTGCGCCACCGTGCCGCCCCACCCCTCTATTAATGTCAATAAATGAATGAATAATATACAAGTATACAGAGGGTATATATATATATATACTATACATATATATATATATATATATATATATATATATATATATATATGTATATACAGTATACACAAATATAAAACCCTAAACTAGAAGTAGAAAATGAAAACGCAAGTAATTTTAGTTTCCACAATACAGTAGGATGGTATTCAGGTATTCACACGCAAAAATAGTGCAGTTTGATGACGAGAAAAACTACTATTACAGTAGTTTATTACAGTAGAATAACGTTCTTTTGCATTAATCTATAAGGTATGCATGTATATACAAATGATATTCGGAATTTAAGCCAATACATAAAGGAACAAATGATACAGAAGAAAGCTAAAGCATGTCACAGCTCTCAATAAGGTTAACAAAAATCCAACGTCTATTGTTACAAACTGTCTTTGTATTTCTAGTCGGGTGTCAAACAAGACAACAGCAGCTCACTTGTAACATGATCTGTCCTGTTTGCATAGTGTATACCTGTGTGTGTGTGTGTGTGTGTGTGCGTGTGTGTGTGTGTGTGTGTGTGCGTGTGTGTGTGTAGCATGTTAAGAAAGGAAAGGAGGGCCTTTTGCTCTGGTTGCTGTCTTAGACCGAATCCACGTCCGGCCTTCCTTCCCTCCCCTCGCACGATTGCACCTGGTTCTCCATGACAACGACAGGTCAGATCAGTAATACGGTGATTCCAGAGTACACAAGGTCATTAAAGCAAAGTTTTCACTTCTTCCTCCTGGTCTGCTTTCTGCTCCTTCTGCTGCCTAGTGGTGAAAAAGTATATATATTACCCTTGGGTTCTTCTGTTGCAAATTAAACAAAAGCGGCAAAAGATGCAACTTAGCGGATAACTGAGAATTAGTGATCGGGATATAAATAATCTGTATTAATATTGCACTTTTCCTACATATAAATACATCACAAAGTGGCTGACACTAAGAATAAAATCAAGCAAAAATAATCAACTTAGAGAATTAATGATTGTAAGATTGGATTGAAGTGTCAGATGATAAAATTAAGAAAAAGACAGATAAAGGAAGATAAATAAAAATGTATTTAAAAAATTATTTACATACTAAATCAGAGTTGGACGATCTAAAAGCCTATGGAGTTTTTGTCATTAGGTGCTTTGTAAGTGATGAAAAGAATTTCAAAATACAATTTTTTTTTTAATTTAAAAAGACACAGGGTGGACAATGGAGTTCATACACGTTCTATGTTCATACATGTTTAAAAAATGTTAAAAATGTTTTTAAAATGTTTCATCTGCCTAGATTGTGTGCCTTGTTCTCCAGTATTTTATTACATTTATTTTTAAGAAAGTTAAGACATATATTATATTATATTATATTATATTATATTATATTATATTATATTATATTATATTATATTATATTATATTATATTATATTATATTAAAATAGAAGAAAATCCAATAAGCCAGTGTTTGTACAAAGAAGCTTAGGTTCTTGTATATAAACATGCTCTTCATTGTTTTCTGTTTGTACCTGAGGACAAATCTTAAATAAGAAATCTGGTTAAATTTCTTGAAAACTGTGGAAGTGAGTTTTAAAAAACCATTTCTTCTTTTGGGAAATGAGGCTCAATGTTTGAGTGTTGGAAGCTATGAGAAAAATGATGGTTGATTAACTGTTGAGATTATTATTTTTATTATGATTACTATCTGACATTGGAGAAAATGGCTATTTGTCATGTCTTCATCCAGTGTATGAAACCTATAAAGCACATTTTTATAAGAAATTTGGCCATAAAATCTGATCTGATATAAATATTGTTGCATTGCTCCACCTTGTGGCAGAACTGGCAATGTTTCAATTAGTATGAATGCAAAAAGCAGAATATTCCAATATAAGGAAGGATTTAAGGTATGCCTTATAATAATACTAAAAAATAATAGGATAAATATTTTCCTGATTTTTAATGTAAATTTGGGTGCTACAAATACCACAAGAATGCAATATTTGCACCGAATGCAATGTTAAATTACAATATATACAAAACACAACAATAAAATACTAATGTCCTAGGGAATTAATTATAAAAGTATAATTATAAAAAATTATATAATTATCAAAATTATGGAAGCACATTTTTATAAGAAATTTGGCCATGTAAATCTGATCTAATATAAATATTGTTACATTTCTTCTCAATTTGTAGAAGTGGAATGTTTCAATTATTAATGGAAAAATGGTGAATATTCCA